>JAQFZM010000006.1:0-110378 GCA_034695785.1 Galumna obvia
GGGGTATTTTTCAAAATTTTCGGCTCCAGGGGGATTTTGAAATACCCCCTATTGGCCATGTCTGGTATAACCTTGGTTCAAAATATTAAGAAGAGTGCATTTGTTTTGTGATTATCGTTTCCAAAGCGATAGAAAATTGTGTCATCAAAACAGAAGTTATTCTTAAAATAAAATATAAATGTCTTTCAATTGTTTATATGAGAACTTAAATAAAAGACAATTCATATTTAGAGTACAATAAGACGTTAATATTAACAAAACAGTTAACAAACGAATATTCGCCAATTATTCTGCATTTAAAAGATTATCAAATCATTGAAGACTTAATTATATTATATAAGAGTTTAGCCTTCAATTGATATACACTTTTACTGAATCGTTTGGGAGATTCATTGAAATATAGCGGAATATCGTAGAGACAAATTGAAAGGGATTTGGAAAAAATCCAAGGTTATTTCAACATAACTAATAATAACTAATAATAAATAGGGTTTGAATTGTTTGACATTTTCTATAATAATTGTTGAGAGAGAGGCAAGACTTTAATCATTGAATATTTGTCTGTATTTGTTTGATTGGTGTCATTGAGACGTCTTTGTCTTTCATAAGAATTTCTTACTTTCTTTGAGTCTCTTTTATGAGAATATCGAAAGATAATCAAAATAAGAATTTTCATTATATTTGAGTAATATTTCAGTTCTTTTATTTAATAGTTGTGTTTAATCGAGAAAATATGTCCGCATTATTGGAATTCGCAAAGAAAGTAGTGCTGATCACCGGTTCGAGCAATGGTTTAGGCGCTCAAACAGCAAAAGAATTTGCAAGACGTGGCGCTCAAGTGGTAATCACAGGAAGGAATGAAAGTAGAGTTTGTGAAGTGGCCAATGAGTGCAACAAAATGTCACCCAACGGTCAAATAGCACTTCAAGTTGTGGCCGATGTAACCCTTGACGACGACCTCAAACGTTTGGTCGACACAACTGTCGATAAATTGGGAAAACTCGATGTTCTGGTGAATAGTGCCGGCGCCGGATCTTTCTCTACCATCGATGACCCAAAATTAATCTCTGATTTGGATCATATGTTTAAACTTGACGTTAGATCAGTGGTTAAATTAACTCAATTAGCTGTTCCTCATTTGGAGAAAAGTAAAGGCGTTGTCGTAAACATATCGTCAGTCGTTTCTCTAAAACCGGTAATTCTTTGATTAATATAATGACAAAGAATATAACATTTGTGAATATAACAGTACAGCGGTTGTTCCGCATATTGTATGGCAAAAGTAGCCGTTGATATGTTTACCAAATGCATGGCTTTAGAATTGGGTCCGAAAGGAATTCGAGTAAATGTCGTAAAGTATTGATTATTTCAATTATTATTTGAATAAAATGTATTTCAATTACATTAAAGTTATAACAATTTTAGTCCGACAGCCGTCAGGACTGGATTTCAGGCTAATAGTGGTTCGGCTGATGTTTTCAATGGTTTTGTATCACATTTGGAGTCAAACTGTCCGCTCAGAAAATTACCGAATCCGATAGACATCGCTAATGCCATTGTATTCTTGGCCTCTGAAAATGCGAACTGCATCACAGGTGTTACCGTTCCAGTCGACTGCGGAAGCGCTATATCCTAGAGCATTGTTCAAATTCTATTTTGAGCCCTTAAAGAACAATAGGTTTCATTCCTTCCTTTGTTTGTTCTTAGAGACCATTTTTAATGTCAATTATATTTAGCCTCAAATCTATAACTTTTCAAATATAGCCTCAAATCTATTATTTTCAATATTATTACTAACAAAAACTAACTTGTTCATGTTTATCCTATCTTATAAAGATATTTTCAAATTTTGCAGGTTTTGTATTAAAATTCTATTATAATTAACTTATTTTCAATTTATTAAGTGATAAAAAATGTTGAATAAAGTTTTGTATATTTTTTAGTCTAAAAAATAATTACTTTTAAAATATTAGACTCAAAATTAGGGTTGAATTTGTTCACGACATCAAACAATAAGTCAGGGAAAGCCATTTCATCCATCAAAGTGTCCGATTATTTATAGTGTTATCAAATTCTCTCCGTTTCTGATAATATTTTGTCTCAAAATGTAAAAAACTTAAACTTTAGTATAGGTTTTGAGCCATAATTTTTGCTTTAATGCGATTATTGCCTGACTTAGTAGTACTCAGTCAGAGCTAACATTTAATTGAAGTTTTACTAATAATTCATTCAATTTGTCGAAGGATTACAACAAAATTTTAGCTCAATTTTTAAATCTCAAAAGTCTTGAGTCAGGAAAATATAAGTGGAATCGGTATCAGTCAGAGTAAATCCTTTGATGGATTTCCTCTACAATTTGTTCGGTATCTTTTAAACCTTATTTTTGTATAATTGTGGGCCCACCCATTCTGGCCTCAACTCCATCAACATTATTAAATGTAAACTTAGGAAACATAACCAGAGTTTGTAATAACAAACTTTTTATTGATTTTGAATTTAAATTTATTCAATAGTTTTTCGAAATTAATTTATCAAATACTCAAAAATAATTTATCCTTGATATTTCTATTTTATTAAATATATAACCTATTTATTTAATTCAATTAAAGCTTCAATTAGTTATTTGGAAATCACTTGAAGGCAAAATTGAAAACTCTTCAATAATTCAAGTTTTGTCACTACACTTACCAAATATAATGCAATACTACTTAATATTTAGTATAAAGTATGTAGAATCGTGTATATAAACATGGAGAAATGTAGAATCGTGTTTCCCCTTCGCTTTTATTAAATATCTATTTTATAATTAACGGATCTAATTGAAAAGCACAGGTATACCTTTTCCCTGCATTTTATTATGATTTTTTTAGAAAAAAGTTACAACACTTCTTACTATCAGACATATTTGAAGAGCATTTTCTTCGGAATAAATTGATGGTAATATATATATATATATATATAAGTAATTGATTCATTGTTAATCCGGTAAATGTAGTGTCCATTGGCTTTGAACCCAAACTTGTTATTAATATAGAAATAAATGAATATATTTTATGATATAATCGTTATTAAGTGAAGTGTTTGGTCGAAGCAAACCTCAAATCCCAGTGAAGACAACAAATCCTTCTCTGGATTTCAAGTGGTATTCGACGAACCATACATTCATTGATTCAGTTTTGATGTCAATTCAGATATTTTATGATCTGTTTATTAATCTAACAATAATTGGATGACTGAATCACTAATGAAAATACACTTAAATTGATTGTTAAAATCTCCGAAAAACTCTATTCTAATATGGAATGAGATTTCCTATCCGTTAAACTCTTAAATCCTTTATATAAAAGACTATAAAAGCGATGGAAACCAATTGAATCAAACAATTCAATCAGTAATGATTCCATCAATGCTGACGTTTGCAATGACTCTCTCTCTCTCTCTCTCTCTCTCTCTCTCTCTCTCTCTCTCTCTCTCTCTCTCTCTCATCATAACTAACTCACAGATTCTTTAGATTCTGAGCGCAAACCACTTCTAAAAGAGTTAATTCAAGCAGAAATAGATAAGAGTGAACAGAAGAAAGTGCACATCATTTGCTCATCAAATGACCATCAATTGCTTCTTCAGATAACGACAAAGTTATTAATTGGAGTACTGGCGAAGAATGGCTTTTGTTATTTGTGTTGATTCTTGTCATCAAACTTTACAATACATTAGAAAACATTCGTTAAAAATTACTGTAATTTAGTGAAAGAACTTTCATTTTCTCTTTGTTTTATCCCTAAAACATTTGGAAAAATCTATTAGCAAGCACATTGGAGAATATATTGTGATTCTCATCAGGTGAACTTTGATGATAGTCATTCAAACTTCAAATAATACCTCTTCTTTTGAAATGTTTTTTAAAAGTAAATCGATTTTGTTTTCAATAACTCCTTAGAGACTAAACTCTGGCCATTCTTTTGTCGAAATATATAATTTTAGTCATTAAAGCATCACTGGTTCGGTTAGAGAGAGAGAGAGAGAGTGAGAGAGAGAGAGAGAGAGAGAGAGAGAGAGAGAGAGAGAGAGAGAGAATCATTTCTTTTCTAAGAATTCTCAATTTGTATTCAGAGTATATGATTCCGAGATATTATTACTTTTCATAGTATTAAGACTTTTGGCGATAAACTAATTGAAAGCGATTTGAGACATAAATACGTATTATTTTTGATGTGAAAAAATATTATCGTTTTGGACATAAGAAACAAATTGTAAGTCATTAACGGATTAAAGGGATAAAAGATATTTAGGGCTCTTATTATGACTATTATTTCCAATTCTCTAATCGATGGATCGTTTGAAACAAATATTAATATAAAGAATGAAAATTGATTTTAGTTTTTATGGTTTCAATTCTAAGTTTCACTGAAATTACTTTATATTCGCTATTATTTGTGCGAAACACTAATTGAAAGGATTGGAGATAACAAAAGAATTGGATTTCGTTACAAAAGAATGAATTAAATTAAGTGAAGAGTAGTTATACCGTTGTTTCCAATAGGGATTCACACAGTATTGTATCACTCGTTATAAATATGAACAAAAATTGTACTCTTATTGAACACAGTTTTCATGATTACAATGGAGAGCATCACTGAATTCCTATTAGTCTAAACCAGACTTTTCTCCTCATTTATAATAAAAGTAGAAGTTTGAATGCCTGGAGCCAAACGTATTTTTGCCTGCATTAGCGGTAATGGCATATAAGAGGGCCAATACTAACTAACAACCATTCGGTAACAAATTTAGGCCATACATTACATGAATCATATTCTCGAATATTGTGTCGTTACTCCATTTCATACCCGATTCGCACTCAATCACTCTTTCTATCGGAGTATTCGTCGATAGAGTTTAGAAATGCTTTATTAGAGTTAGTATTCAAATACATTCCAACAAAACAGATATCGCCAACAGATAAAAGTTGGGCTCAAATTGAGTTTACCATTAGTTCTGTTGAAAGATAAGGCGACAAATACTTAATACAAATGAGAATCAGAGCTCTAAAGTGCCGTTTAATTAGTCTTTCACTCGATTTAAATTTCAAAGGGGAGAGGGAGAGAGAGAGAGAGAGAGAGAGAGAGAGAGAGAGAGAGAGAGAGAGAGAGCAGTTTTAGTAATGAGATGACATTCACCAAAAGTGCAATCATTTGTTTGAGTCACGTTTTGTTCACATTTGATGCCATTTTGGAAATTTTGGTTAATTCTTGATATTTATTTTGAGAGATATTGAAATGATTTGTATTTTCCTGAGTTTTTGTGTAAAAAATGAATAATAAATAGTTTTTTGTGATAAAAAGCATACATTCATTGACAGCCTTAGTCTGAATCGGAATCACAGTCTGTGCGCCGTATGTTTAGAGACCTTTTGTTTGATTTAACTTTGATATCGTAGAGAATGGTTGGAATGGATTAACATTAGACCCTGAGTTATACCCTGAGCTGATGCGTCATTCGATAGCTTTAGAATAGTTTGTAACAGAACTTACACTATATTATCGGTTAAATTACTTTAACAAAAGCAAATTTAAGCTCTATTTGTGGCCAAACTGTGCACAACAGCTGACGCTATACTACACATATTCACTACAATTTGAATGTCAAATACAGATCCGCCACTTAAACAAATTCCAACTAAATATCAGACAAATGTGGGTTCAGTTGAGCTGAAATGTTGCAAAACAAGACTCAATTCACACGCATTTGTAATCAAATTTGTGACACAAAAGTAAACCTTTTCGGCTAAACTTAACAAGAAATCCAAGAATCTATTCAATGAGAAAAAATGTACCGCACAATCAGTCTGAAAATATAGCATGCTTCCGTATTCTGTTTGAAAAGCATCTTGCAACAGACAAAACAGATTAAAATAGAACTAATAAGTTGAGCACTAGATTTACTTCTAAGAGAATGCACTTCAATTGCATTAATTATTTCAGTATTTATCTCTACTCTAACTTTGAGCCCTTTCTATGATAACTAGAACTGAGGACATAACTAAACGTCGTTTAGAGAACATTATATTTATGTTAATCCAGAGTTGAGTCATAAGAGAGGACACAATCAGTAAATGTAAACGAATCGCATTGAAATCCTCAACAAATTATACAATAGTTTAGAAGTCGTTATTCTGAGAATACTTCAAATAATGGTCGCATAAATTGGATGTGAATTCTGTGCTAAAACTTCTCAACAAATATAATGAGAGTTCAATTTGAATACGAGTCCAATCATTATTGGTTCGCATCATTTGCTTTCACTTTCCCTCTTCTGTTTCCCTTCTATTTCGGGGAAGTATTTGTGAGGTATTTGTGAGGCATTTGAGAGGGACTCACAAATATAATTCAATAGTTGTGTTTTGACCTTAGATTTAATGCTCAATACGTGTATTCATAAAAGAATTCATTTCGAAAATTAGTTGAAAACATGTTTTTACAATTTATAAGTCAATCAAATTTTTCAGAATAAAACTCAAATCTCAAAACGTGTTAACTCTATTCAAATAAAAAGATTTATATTTTATAAAATATATTGAATTTCATTATTTAATTCATTTTCAGTGACGTAAAGATAAAAGTAAATACTATTACTATTTGTGTCAAACATTATTGATATTATTGAATGTCACTGATTCTCTTAAAATATCCATGTTCAACATTATGTCATATCCATTGAAAGACAACGTTTTGTATTAATACATACAATGTATGTAATAAGTTATTACTAATAAGAAATCACAAACTTTTGTGAAATAACTTAATTAACTATTTTTTAAATAATAATTCGCTGATTATTCACTACTAATACACAAATATGTTAAAACATTTGAATATTAAAAGATTAAATGAACTTATTTTGAGCCGAAAAAAGCATATTATTTAGAAAAGAGATAATAATCATATCTAATACTCATTTGAACATATTTTGACATTATTTTACGTTTTGTTATATTATTTGATAAAATCATTAATTTCTCGAAAAAGATTTGAAAAAAATAATAAATCGAATAATTTTTTGATGTTTTGTTTCTTACAAATGAACTCAATTTGATTGCCTTAAATGAGTGTTCAAATCGATATGACTATAAAGCGATACAAATTTCTCTCCATTTCCCTGAGTTTGAGTGATACACACCCACAAAATGCTTCAATTTTGATCATCTATTGTCTTGAGTTCATACCTGGAGTCCATAAAAATAGGAGTAATGAACGAATGGTTGAGATTCCATACATAGTGTTCCTAATGTTTGCAATCGATTGAGTTTTGGGGCCGAGAAATGATAAAATTTTGAGTATCAAAGCTCACATCACATATTGTTTTCGCTATTCTTAGGACTCAACTGTTGGCACATTTCATATCAATCTTTGGCTTATAATTCATTATTTTATTTCATATTAATCTTTAATTTATTTGTTCCCTTCACTCATGAATTATGAATATCCCCTCCAAATATATTTTCCAATTTATTGTCTGAAGAGACCAAAATTGCAGACATTCTTCGCAATGGATTCGACAATAAAAATATTTGATGACTTTTATAGCATTTCTCTGATCTCGACTTCAATTTTATTTGTTGTTTACTATTTTTAATCCAAATGAAAATCTCCAGACATTTAATTCAGCGAATTCTCCGAATATTTTGTGGATCACAAAAAACAGATATAAAAAGAAATCCATTCATGACTTCGATTATCATAAATGAATAATTGATTTATGAGTCAATAAAGAATAGGTTTCGTCACTAAATCTTTAATATCGCATAGAAATAGAGATTACTTTTTCGGTGTTTGAGTCACACCGAAAGAAATTGAATTTAAAACCATTATTTTTATGTGCTTGCTCATATTTTTCAAATCAAATTTCATTAAACTTCACACAAAAATAGGTCAGATTTAAGACAAGGATTTTATTATAAAACTTAATGAATATTTTTGTATATAAGCTCTAATATACAGTTAGTTAACTTGGATATTTAAAGCTAAAAATCTATTTGAAGCTAATCTGATAACATTTATCAGTAAAATATTCTTTTGTCTTTTATTAGGAAAAGTTGTATTCATTGCGAAAGAATTAATTATAGGGTTTTGTGTTGACTTATTTATGCGATAAATAATGTGATAAAAATTGTGCGAATCATTAAAATACTATGACTTTAATCATTTAAAATCATATTTTTATCAAATTATAAGTTTTGTGTTTTGTTAGTCAACACAAACTCTCCCAAAAGAAATGATGACATTTGAATGGATTTGGTCTTAGGCTTATTATGAGGACATGTATTATGATTTTGGTTAACAATAAAACTTATACTTCACTCAAATTTCTTTATTAATGTGCCTTCAATTGTGCCGATCATTTCATTGTATATTTAAGTCTATGGAGTAGTAGTGGAGGCAATATATCATGTGATGTATAAATTTATTGCATAGCTCTTCAAAGATTTGTTTGGAGTACAAAAAGGACCATATCGTACAAAATGTTATATTACATAACATATATAACATATAATATATAAGAGGATATAATTTATCAAATAATCATTAATTTTGTCACATTTAAAATAATTAGTTGAAACACAATTTATATCATATAATATATACTTTATTTTCTCGGTTTGTTTGTCACATCATTTTTTACTCCAATTATTTGTTTCACGAAATATTAGTTTTCTTTTTATAAATTTAATATATTATATATTTTTCATTATTATTATTATTATTTAGTTATCTAAGTGTCCACTCATTACTTGTTTAGCGTTTGTCATCTAATATGAAGGACTGCCTTTGGATTCTCAGTTCAAAAGAACAGTTATTCGCCGATATATTTATCAGTTATTTCTTTGTTATGTTTCATCGCACGACATGACAGAGTTGAGACTCCCGATGACAGGCCTTACTGTAGTATTTCTGTCGGTATAATCTTCTTTTCAGTTTAGATATATTTTCAGCGATGATAGGGTTGTGTGGGTCCAGACTATGTGCTTGAAGGTAGTGGTGAAGTGCAGTCTTATAGTCGCCCTCCAAATGACAAATGACCGCTAAATTCAGATGCGATCGCGAAAGACTACTGTCCAGTGATATCGCAATTCTGTAGCTCTGAATAAATCAAACGAACATTTATTTTGTTTATTCTTTACAAATGATGTCTAAAACAATTTCTTTGAGGAACTTTATGTAACTCTTACCTCAGCGGCGCCCTCCCAGTCACGCAAGTCACGTTGTATGTCACCATGTTCAACGTACATTTGTGCACAGGTTATGTCATCGGGTGAACATAATGTCAGCGCTTTGACAATAGAGTCGAGTGCCTGAAGTAATCAAATAATGACTTATTTAAGGCAATAAATATAAGAAAATTACATTTTTTGTTATTAATAATATAGTTTTGTGTCATTTATTGTCATTTAATGTCAGATCAAAATTGATTTTTCTTATAATTCTCGGCTCAAATTATTTCCTGAGATTAGATTCGCTCATATTTTTTATATTATTTTTCCAGAAAATAATCCAATACTTAATCTTTGGATTATATTCACAAAAGAATAAAATCCACTGCTTTTCCAGAGAGTCAGGAGAGTCAGGAGAGTAAGGAGAGAGGCAAAGAGGGAGAGGGGAGAGAGAGAGCACTATTTCTACGTTTGATGTGAAGTAAGAGTTTTTATAGAGAAATGCATTTTATTTCTTGGAATGAGTCCCCGGAGGCTTTGTTTGGCCAAATACTGGGTTTTTACCCAATGGTTTAGAAATTGTTTTGTGCCGAAGACGAACCCAAAGACTAACCAGAAATACAGTGATTATTCACTGAAACCCAAATTTTTGCATAAAAAGAGACATAAAATAGTGATTACTTTCAGTTATTTTGATTATATTTATGGCAAACAATTAAGTCCTCACTTTTATGTTTAATTTATTTCTGGTTTTGACCCCAAAAAGCAGTGAAAGTCATATATAAGGATTACTCTGAAATGTAATGATTTGTAAATTTATTGGGATAATAGTAGCATGGTAATTTGCTAAAAACTGATTTTGACTTGGATTACAAATCGGAGTTAATTTTATGGAATCTATTGTTTCATTGTATTGATTAGTGTTTAGAATCAAATATTTATTTGACTTAAGTATGAAATATAAGACTATTGTAGGCTTTTGTGAAGACAATTGCAATTCGAGCCATTCGTCTGATATATTCTTATTCTTACTTCAGTGGTCTTATTGAGTTGACTGTAAAGAATAGCCAATTGATGGTATGCGTTCCTATGACTGCTGTTCGTATTGATCACTGAGTAAAGCATTTGCTCCGCACGACTGAAATTCTTCTGTTGTATCAGTAGTTGAGCCTTGAATTCAGAATAGAATAGAAAAAACGAAGAGATGAGTGAACGTCAATGACATGAATAGACACCAAATTATACTAATTGTCTTCTACTGAGTTTCTCTATTTCTATGCCAATACATGGCCTGTGCTCTCACTGTGAGCTCATTTATTTTGATATTCGTTCACATTTTAGAATCCAGTCTTTTATACATATAAACGGAATAAACGGAATAAACGGAATAAACGGAATAAATCTAATTTGCTTTTCAAAAGTATTACAAATTTTATTCCCAGAATCGCATGAAATACACGAAACAAAGGAAACAAATTTTTATTTCGTTCTTCAATTTCACAAAAATTAAATTCTAAACAATTTTACTCTTCTTTTGAAAAAATTTTTTTTTAGTTAAACATATGACAATCGATAGGATATAAGAAAAACTTAGAGAATAAGAAATGTTAATACAGTTAATAGAAAAAAAGGGAATAATTTTCTGCTTTCAATTAACTGTATCTCAAAAGAAAATTTTTTCATTTTTGTTAGTTATTCTCAAATTTGTTCTTTTGTTTCGTTTAATTTTCTTATTAGTTTCGGTGTTTCCTTCCCTTCCCTTCTTATAGACTATATCTGATAGTTTGTAGTGAATATCCGATTGAGAAAAGCTCTGTTATATTGTGTTATAGTCTAATGATTCGCGTCATTGCTTTGAATTGAATTTTGTGTTTATTTCGAATCAAATGCAAAGTTTAACTCCGGGTTAATATTGCAACTGATATAAGGACTAACATCAGGACTAACATCACGTCCAATACGACATCAAATCGAGAAATTGAGCAAAAAATATATTGTTATTTATTCGTTGAATTTTCTTTTATCTTATTTCTGTTTTACTTCAGACTTGAAAATAGACTCAAACTTATAATAATAATAGCATTAAATTCACTGAACACACAAAACATACAATTTTTGTTTCGTTTAAATGTTTTCTATTGATTTTCTTCTTTAGATTTAGGTTTAAATTCAAAACTTTTCGAATTTCCATAAAAAAAGTAATAAAAGTGAAAAAAGTTTGTCTTTTTTATCCGATAAAAAAACTATTGATTCAAATAAACTTTAAATTAATTTTAAATTTTAATTAATTTTTGCGTCTAATTTATCGCAAAGACTAACATAAATAATGCTTTTATTGTTTTTTCTAATAAAAATCGTAAATATATATTCGTGGCCACAAATTCAAACTAAGAGATGATAAAACTTAAGGGAATCGTATGAATACATTCAAAGAGGAAACGGTTAGTGAAATATTTTAAAAATTCATTCGATTGACTCTTGAAATTTCCATTAAAAATGTGTGGCCACACAATCGGTGGTCATTTTATTTTATTCTTTTTTCTATTAGTTATTTCAGTTTTTTGAAATTCACTCAAAAACTATTGGTATTGTCTTTTCCAATGTTTGCTCTAAATTTATAGTGAATTGAATGCAGATTAAGTCCAGAATTGAAATTCAGAAAATCTAATATTGACTTTTTGTCTCCAAATATATAATAAAAGTCAGACTTTTCTAAACTCCAATCAAATAGACTTGAATTCAATAATAAGCAAAAGTCAATAAATATAAACAATAGTAAAAAAGAATAATATGACCCAAATTATTTGCTCTTGTTGCTTTTTATTAGAAATTATGTTTTAGTTTTTGTTTATTAAACAAAAAATAAAACATATCATTACTGGTTTATCTTAAATTGATCTATCTAATTTATGAACAATTTTGATAAATCCTTATTTTATTCTTTTTATATATATTTGGATAAAAATTTAATTTAATACAACTTTACTCTATATTTGTTAACAATACCAGAAAACTGTGCCCAAAAGCAAAACTAAATGGAATCAATATATTTTTAAAGAAAAATAATGAAACATATTTCCATCATGATCAAAATATTTATATTCTATTACATTTATCTACTAAAGAGAGATGCACAAGGGGATATATTAGATGCTCATTCATGTATCAAAGTATTTTTTTCTACAGTTAAACGAACAAAAATAAGTTCATTAATTATGTTACTAGATAAAATAAGTTAAAATAAGAATAAGGAGTTTTATTTTTATTTTATTTAAATATATAGAAATCCTTTGTTTAAATTGCATTAAATTCTTGAAAAAGTGGTCAACTCTGAGAGTAATGAATGTAAAAAATATTCTCTCAAAGAATTCTATGGCAAAGCCTTAAAGAAATTTATTTTACTTAAACTGAATTGAAATCGAAAAAATAGAGATAAAACCTCTTTGAATAATCACCTGAAAAAGGATTTCAAATATTACTTCTTTTTTCATTTGAATCCAATTCAGTGAAATTCAATTTTGAAACTTTTTAATCAGTTTTTATTAAAAGTATTGAAACTTAAAATTAAATCTTATAATAAAATTAAAGTTTATTTCTTTGAAAAATAAAATATATTTAACTTAAGATTTAGTATTATTTGAATAAAATTTTCCTTTTTATCGATTTTTAGTTTAATTTTAGAAAATATTAGTGAAGACTCACATAATGGACTTTTCCGTCTCTGTGTTCGGGGTATTTCTTTTCCATTCTTTCATATATTTCCTGTGCTTTTCCTAATTTTGAAGAACTTATGTAAAGAACACCCAAATTGTCGAGAATTTGTGGATCTTCCTGTACTGATAGGGCTCTACATATTTCAGAAAAATGAAATTTTGTTAGTCTTATATAAAATATATATAAAGTGTTTTATATTTAATATATAAATTTGTTTACATTATTTGGTATTAAAATATGCAATAATTGATTCAATAAAAGACAAACATCTTTTGGGTTCGACACCAAAAGTTTAATCTAATAAGTTTTAACTTAAAGTTTGAATTTCAGCAAAAATCAATAAAACTCTCTCTCTCTCTCTCTCTCTCTCTCTCTCTCTCTCTCTCTCTCTCTCTCTCTCTCTCTCTCTCTCTCCGAACTGACGTTAAAGAATCAAAATGTTATGAAACAATGGAAAAGAGTGGGAAAGAGTGGGAGTGTTGTTATTTTCCTTATGACTACAGCTTTGATAGAAAGTCGGTTGACTTGAATTGCAAATCATAGTGTAGTGAATATATTGAATACATTTAATAACAGCTGACGTACGGATAGACCTGACATAAGACATAGTATCGGATAAATTGCATCAATACTTTAGATGGGATTCCCCTAACATTTCATTATCTAATATAACGATTTCGAAGAAAATCTAATGATTGGAGACATTTGTAGAGACATTTGAGTTTAAACGTGAGATAAACTTTTATAAATTGTATTTAAAGAAGAGGTCAATTTTCTACCTTATCTCAAATACTTTCTTTTTTGTCAACTATTGGACTAACTTTTGCTCACTTTTTCTGGTAAATGAGTGAATCAATTGAGTGCTTCGAATTAAAGCCAAACTTAAAGAAAGTGTTATATAATAAGGATTTCCTTAATCTTTGGTCTTATCTTAAGTTTCTAAGAGTGAGTGCGATGTGAGTCGAGCGGAACGGTTACCAAATCGATGATCTGATAATCTGCTTATTTAGAAATTAGAGCTCAAAACTATTCATCGAAAGGGAGACAAAGATTTGAAAAAAATGTTTATAAAATCATTGAAATCATATTTTATTCATTTCGTATTCAATTGTTTTTCAAAATGAGTTTTTTGTTATTTTTAAGTGGAATTTGTCTGAAACTAAACTAATGGTATATTTTTGTCGGTTGTGTTCAACCATTTGGAAAATACATTGTTTGTAATCTTAAGAGAATATAAGAAAACTTAAGCCTTCTTATGGCAATCGAGTCCATTGAGGAATAGTATTACCAGAAAACCATTTTATTGCAGTAAAGGTAATGTTGTTTTGTCAATATATGCAATATCTTTATATAATATTGTAGTCTTCACTCAATTCTCTCTTTCCTTTATATCGATTATATATAATTCCCGTCGGATTAAAGAATAAATCGACAAAAGTGTTCAATAAAACGACTTCACACATACCCTCAATGTATACCTGTTTTCGAGTGAATGAAATTCAGTTCATAAATAAAAACTAAAATCGCTTCTAAACTATGAATAGAGTGAAGAATAACTTATCTTTGGCCCCATATTTGTTGTCACAATAGGATAAAAAATTTATTCTAGGAATAGCCAAGATTATTTTAATAAATTTTATTAGAAAATTCTGATTCAATTTGTAGTATTGATTTCAATTAGTTTAATGCTTTCCATCAGTTATTTGGGAAAATGGAAAGCATTGAAAAGAATTTGTTAAGTCATCAAAAATTATGTGGGAATCCGAAGGCTTTCCTTTCGATATAAAAAATGTTTGCCTTAATATGCAAGAGCTGACAGTATTTTCAATCGGAAACGTATCCGAAAGTTGAGCCCACAGTCTATTTGACAATATATCATATCAAACGACCAGAGAATAGGAACGAAAAACTTTGCCTCAAATGTATTGAAACTGAATTTTCAGATATTGAACGATAGAAATGACTTCAATAATAGAATTTTAGGTTCTTTTCGTAGAGAAAAGATTTCTTTGTTCTGTGGGTCACAAACCATATCTGTTCATCGCTTGCACTCAATAAATGAGATTTTTTAGAGAATAAAGAGAAAAATATTTTTCAATTTTTTGAGTTCTTGTTTTCCACATATTATTTGGAATAACGTCTCTCTCTTTATCTCTATCTCTAACTCTATGTTTAAGTCATAATAAGAATTGTGTTTTAGATATTGTTTTTGTGTTTTATTTCTCTGTTTCACCACAAAAGTAAAGAACGGAAAATAAATATGTAGAGAGGATTTCCTCGCAATGGCTGTTCGGCCAATGATTGAGACATAAAGATATGTTGGGTTAGTTGTTTCGTACTATTATTTTGTTCACATATTTCTCTACAAAATGTGTCACAACTTTTGTTCAGATAAACTGCAAATGTGTGGCCAAAGTATGGCTCTATGTATGGCTCCTCACATAAGCCTTAAGTCCGGCCATTAATCACAATATGATGTCTCAGATGCCTATTATATTGAAAATCGTTTATCACTTGATTGCGATACCGAACCCACAAATGTTTGTCTGCCTTTTGATTAAACCGATGTCTCTATTGTTGCGGTCGTCAGTCGTGTCAGTCATCACTACTTTAATAAACTGATAATAACTATATGTGTGAGACATACCTCTTGTAAAGTGTCTCCGCTTTCTTCGTGTGTTTCATAGATTTGAGAGTACGGGCGGCATTGACCAGCGCTACTGTATGGTTAGGCTGTAGATCAATGGCTTTGAGATATTGCTTCACTGCCTGATCGCTACGACCTATCATTCAGTAAATATAAATCAACAAAATTTGTGGCGAAACTGAAAATCATTTCATTTATTATTTGAAAAGTATTTCAGTTGAGATCCAAAGAAATCAATAAAAAGAAATAAAACGATAGAAATCTTTATTTACCAGTTTTTTGGAGGAAAGCGCCGTAATTATTACAGAAGTCAGGGTTGTCCGCATCCAATTCAAGTGCCTTTAAATGAAGTTTTTCTGCCTCTTCGTTACGACCGCTTTCGGCATAGAGTGAAGCCAGTGCTGAATACGGCTCTGCAAACTGTTCGTCCAATTCAATAGCCTTTTTCAATAAAGCGATTGCTTTCGATGTTAAGCCCTGTTTACTGCAAAATCAAATACAATTCAATTGATTCCGATTTACTTTTAATTGAATAACCTTGCTAGTATTGGCAAGTATTGGCTAGTATTGGCTCTTTTGCCTCTTTATTACATTATTACTGATTCGAAATTTTTATTTATTTCATTAGTCTTTAGTCTCTAAATAAAACTAAACGCTTTTCTAATCGTTACGAACGGTATTCAAACATCAAATCAATGGATTTAATCTGATAATAGCAACCAAAAAAGGATAGTAGCAAGATCAATTACACAAATTAGTTGCATAGTCTACCAACTCTTTGAGAAATCATTAATATTAAAGTACCTTTGAATTAATGTTAAAGCATATAATCCTGGATAATGATTCTATTGAACAAATCGTCAGTTTCTAACACTTAATAATTAAAACAATAACTTTAGTGAAAGTATTGGACACTAAATCTGATACGAAATGAGAGGAAAATAAATTTCAAATTTGTATCGAAAAACAAAAGAAATGTTTTTTGATTTTTGTTCATAAAATTCATTATTTTTTTAAGTAATGGAGAAGTTTTTTGTTTGTAATTTGTGGTCAATTGAGTGGAGTAGTGCTGATTATTTATCTGTTCAGTTTTCCGGTCGGTATTGCTATCAGGAATCCTAATAGACGTAATGCAATATTTGTTTGAGTGAAGGCCAGTGTCGGCAAACTTCTTAAGTTTCGTTTCGATTGTTTGCTTTTATTTAATTTCCTTTAAAACACTATTTTTGGTCAAAAAGTAAATTTCAGTTTTTTTGTTCGTAAAAAAATATTGTGAACATTGAGTGAAGTCAATGCAATAAATTACATAAGAGTGCGCACAGAATTCATAAAATGATTGATTATTCTTAAGAAACAATTATTAATAGAAAAAGTTCTGTCATTAAATGGGGTCTTATTTCCTAAAATTTTGAAATTTCGTCGACAGAAATGAATTATTTGTGTCATTCGTTGAAAGTTTATATATATTTTTTTGATGAAAAATGTGTCTAAAAATTATTTTCTTCATTTTTATTAGAAACTTGATAATTTTAATGATGAAAATCAATTTCTTTTTTAAACTTATTGTAATTAATTGAATTTTTTTTCACTATTTCCTCTCTAGAAATTTATCAAGATCAATATTCTAATTTTGATGGTTGAATTCATAAGCAATGATTCATAACTTATAACATATTTTGTGAATAATTTTCATTAAAAATATTATAATTTTAATTAATGACTCTTCAGATAACTGGGAATTTCATTAATCAAATTTCATTAATAAGTTTTGATAAAATTATGATTGAATTGAATGGAAAGTCGTATAAACTCTACTCATATAATATTTTATTGGATATAAATCTTGTTTTTAATCAATAATATGAATACTATCCTCTGATAGTTAAGTAGTAAATCAATTGATTATTCTTTGGTTTAAGGGATACGTCAATAGGGGATACTAAATCTCTTGAGTCGAATAATTGTGAACAGACTTATACCCTGGTCTCAAACCAAGATACTCCTCTGAAACTTCACCTGTCTATCCCTGGTTTAAATAAATGATTTACTCTTTTATTGATTTTTCAGTGGATTTGAAACTATTTAAGGCTCTGTTTTGATGAATATTTACGTGTTTTGAGATATGGGTTTACTTTAATTTGGGTTTACTTTAATTTTTTAAACGAGAGATAAATTTTAATGAGAAAAAGAGTATTTATGGTTAGTTCGCCATAAGTTACACGATATTAATCATTGAAGACAGTTAAATTATAATCAAGATTATATTTTATGATTAAGTGAAGAGGAATTTTAAAAATTAATATTTTTTTGCTTTTGACCAAGTTTATCAAAATGAATGGTTAGACTAAATGTATAATTCATAAATAAAATTGTTTTTTTGGTCCAAATATTTATAAATCGATTTTTGAAAACTTTTTGAATGTTTTGTGTTTGAGTGAGAGTTTGAGTGCATTTTATTGAAAAAGATTTTAATAATATATTTCTCGTCTTTTGTTATAAATTATAAGATGTGTTAAGAAGTGTATTGTGAGCTCACGTAAGGCCTAACTCTTCTTAAAAGGAACTTATTTTGATTTATATTCAACTGAATTGACTCCTATTTTAGTTATTCTGTAGTCTATACAGTCTATACACTATTATTGATGGCTTTGGTTTTCATTTCTATTCAAAAATAAATCGAGTGCTCAGCACACAAACCCTCCCTTACCCTTACCTGTAAATATTGGCCAAATTGAAGTGTGCGCGTGGATGGAATGGGTTGATAGCCAGGGCTGCTTTAAAATGTTTTTCTGCTGACTCTGTTTCGGAGAGTTCACAAAATATGGTCCCCAAATTGTTGTGAGCACTGGCGTGATCTGGCCATAGACTGTATAACCAAGCATATTTTCTTAATGTTATTTAAATAAATGGAAATTTTATTATTTTTAAATTTAAATATTAAAGTATCAAGAAGTCAAAAAATCAAATATAACCAAGTTCATATTTATTAAGATTATAAAAGCAACATTTATATTTTTTATGAAAAAAATAGTGGTTACCTTGCTCATATTCATTCTTGTGAACATTCAATATATTTCATGCAAATGTGAGATCGGATTCAATTAGGATTTATGTTTGAATTTTTTGTTCTAGATCAATTTTATTTTATAAAATATTTTTAAAATTCAATATAATTCAAAAGAAAAAAAACTTAAAATTCTTTTAAGAAATAAAATGAGAAAATTCTAAAAAAAATAAAAACTTAAGTATAGAAACAATATTTGCCTAAAATTCACGTTTTATTTCAAAAATAGAGTTTAACTGAATTGAATAAATTCGATGAAGAATTTTTGGCGAATCAAATGAAATAAAATGTAAAACATTTCTAACATATAATTTATTCCGAAATATGAGACGTGATATCAGCAATTCGTGGAATTATTCAGTTTTTACTCGAGCACTTTTTTTTGAATAAAAATAAGATAATGCAATAAATTTGAGTCTAATTTAACCACGAATTTAATCTAACAGATGTTACTTCTAAATAAAGTAAAACTAATGAATGCATTTATTCCGTGTTTTACAAGATTTGAATTATAACTGATTTTTTTTATTCAAATCTATGATAAAATCAACTCTCAATTGTCGTCTAAAATATTGGGTCAGAGTTTCATAACTGGGACTCAAATTGACTCAATTTTTTTGAAATTATATGTAATCAACTCTTTTAATGAATGGGAATAAACTTTAATTAAAATATCATTAAATGGTTTGAAAATTTCATTAATATGTGGTTTGACTGAAAAATGTGAAGATATAAATGGAAATAAACTATTCTTATAATTAATTAATCAACGCTTTCGTATAATTTATCAAAAAAAAATAAAATACTAAAAGTAGAGAAAATTAGTTAAGTTTTTCCTAAATTAATAACCTATTTACTATACTTAATTAGTAAATAGGTTATTAAATAATCTTGCTAAAAGATAAAACTAGAACTTGTAAATTTAGGCGAACCTGAGAGCACTTTTGTAGTGTTTCATTGCGAGCTCGAAATTTCCCAAATCCTTTTGCAAATTGGCGTAATTGTAGTGAGTTTTGGCGTTTTGGGGAACATTCTTGAGTCCAGACCTGTTTGCGAAACAAATATAAATTAGTCATCAATTGATGTCTGGCCTCTAATTATAGTAATTGAAAGTTAGTATCCAATAATTGAATGAACAAAATTTAATCCATTAGAAAAATTTTTGAGCTCAACATTACTCACTCGAAAAGGGATTCTCTGGACAACCACGACCTGTTCTGTCTCATAGTTTTTATGGCAAATATAAGTATGAGTGCAAACAGCGCTGATCTTATTATTGGAGTTAATTTTTTGGCAAATATGCTCTTGGAATGACTCAGTTGTTGAAGACCGGCACAGACCAGTATTATCATTCCGATGCTGAGTGTGAGGAAAGACATTGAGAGGATAAACACTATTAATTTATTTATTAAATAAAAATTTGTCTGAAATAATGTAAATATTGAGTCTTTGTCTCACTTTAGTGCCAAACGATGTCCTCATATATTAATGTTCAACACTTTTAAGATTTTTTAAGTCAATAAAATAGGAGTCAATAAATCTTTTTAATAACAAACAGTTTCTTAATTTACTTTTTAATGATTGATATTTTGGTATTAAATGTATATATTTTTTGGTAAAATAGATGTTTAAAAGTATTTCAAAAATGTTTGAGCCTTACATCAAAGCAATAGAATGTCTGACATTTGCTTTTAGAGTATAAAATAATAACGGTTTCCCTCTTTTGAGACAAAAATATGAGATATTAAACGACATAAATATTTAACATATTTTTTAAAATTTTAATGCAAAGAGAAAGTCGTGACATTAAAATTTAATAGATATAAAACTGTGATAACTTCACAATTCACTTAATGATGAGGATATACACCACTGATCACTAATGGCTCGAAAAATATGAATTATTGAGAATACGTTTGGGAGAAAATGCGTGAACTCAAGCAAACTCTGGCGACAAATAAGTTGTAACAAATATTATGGCACTCAATATATGAATCAATTTTTCTCGTCTTTCCTAACATATTATTCAGATGTCATACAATTTAATACCAAATTTTCTTCATTTCTGTTAAAAATTTATTTAAATGCAAATACTTTTCACAAAATCTCTATTTTGAGACAACATTTTACAGAATATAAGATTACATTTGAATAAAATGATTACCTTGGAATATATAAGACTCTTTCAGCCACAACGAAACCAACCGTAACCACTAGATTTGAAGCGGGAATGTATGGCATAATTAGCAAGGTTATACCAATAGCTAGAGTTCGATTCGATAAGTCCTGTAATTATGGTTTGCTTTTAATTGATTTGATTTCATTTACTCTCATTTTTGTTCAATAATTTCATTGAAATTATAGACATTTAGAAACGGAAGGGTTTGTCATTTATTGGAATAAAATGACAATAAATGTCAAAACTAAGTCCTATTCTGTACTGACCTGAGAGTTGGCACGAGAGGAAGTTGTCTGACGGTAGAGCTTATATGTGATGGCAGTCAATGCAAAGACCAATAATAAGGCGAACATATTTCTCAGGTCGGAAATAGTGGTAATGAGTTGAATACTTCCCATTTGCCAGTCATAGGACAGGATTACTGGCGATAGAAGGAGACGAACGTTGAATGACGACAGATAGCTGTAGGTTAGGAACCTGTGTGTGTGTGTGTCAGCACAAAATCATACAATTGTTAGATATGTTCAGTTCATTTGTCGCATAAATGGTATTATTGACATTTTCGACGTCAATTAATCCCTGTCCACATTGGACTCAAACCAATTATACTCTGAAATCCATTTATTCGCAAAATTTAATTCAGAGTAAATACATGACATTAATAAAATTTGATCGACACTTTATTCATATTAAAAAAATAAGCTTGCTAACTCTTCAATTTATTGCACTCTAATTGATGAAAACGAGTGACCCCTTAAAGAACACTTCACTGCAATGCAACTATTTTTTGATGTACTAATATTGAATTGTAAAAGAAAATATAGAAAATAAATAATATTACCTGGTTAAGTATGACTTTGAAAAGGAGGCCGGGTTGTCCTGTTCTGTGAATGTGGGAAGAGATCCGCCGAGAAGTATAATACGAAAAGATAACGAGACTATCATCTGATTATAATTTACAAAACAAATGATTACAGAGTTTTGGTTTGATTTAATTATGACTTACAGTTATCACAACAGTTATAAGTGGACTATAGAGCCATACTTTGTTTACTTGACTAACACTCTCTCCGAATGGTTTTTCGTCGATATTTCTGATGTGATGAGAAAAATGGTTAAGTGAATGAAAGAAAGCATTGACTCAAAACACCAAAAGAATATCTAATTTTGTTGTCACATATAAAGAGATGAAAAGAAATCCTCTCTTTTTCTTAATATTTATTAGATTTAATTCAATGAATATCATGAAAATGAAATCATTTGACATTTTTCCTGACATTACATTAACCTGACGTTTATGTATGACTTTACTGACAAAATATGATCTAATTATAGACTAAAAAAACATTTTAGATGTCATAAAAACATCAATTGGGCTAACCTGGACCTTCTATTTTCAATAATATTTAATGATCTAGTAAAGTTCTTAAGTAAAACTAAATGGATATTTTATTTAAAAAACTCAATAAAAATTTTCAAGTTTTTTATAGAATAGAGTATTGAATGGAGTATTGAATGGAGTATTTTTAGCCCAAATCTAAATTTTAGCATTTCTTAAGCCTTCCCTAATTGGGAGGTGGAGTGCAATACAATTCTGGAGGCTATGTATGTGTAGTCAAAAAATACATGTATATCGCGTTCAGCATATTTTAGAGGAAAAAGTGAGTCCCAACTTTGTTCAACTAAACTATTATTCTGTACTCTCACTATAATTAAGGCAACATTTAGTCAAAGAAATTACATTTTTTAAGGCATTGATGCGAACTTTCGATCAAATTATTATATGTTTAATGAGAAGAGACGGCATTGGCTTTGCTTTAAGCCATTGTATTATATTTTTGACGATAAAAATGTGTTCGAGTTTTGCAAAATTTAAAACTAATTTCTTTAAAAATGTGAACCAATTTTAACATATATTTTGTTAAAAATACGTTAAGCAGTATTTGTAGTTTGTTCTTGTTCATTCATTTTTCATTCATTGCTTATTAGCCATCTATTTAATCAATGTCAAAATAAGTGCTAGTTAATCGATAAATAATATTAAATTAAATTAAGAAAACCAATAAAATGTTATATAATGGATGATAAAGTATCTAGTTAAATCTAGAAGGGATGATCTAGCATATAAATGGTATTCAATAATATGAGCTAAATCTTGTGTCCAGAAGCTCTCTTTTCAAAGCCCAAATAAAATGTGAGGATAGGCCAAAGGCTGTGCTCTTGATAGTTTCAAAATATGGCTGATGTCTAGGGCTTCGTTTAGTACTCGATCTTTGATACTCGTATTCGTAATGTGAGGCCTCTCTCAGTGGCCGAGCATTCGATTCAATAATCAATTAAAAGTGAGGGCAAACGCACAAACAATTAAAACAAATAAACTTTAAAATAATAATACTTTAAAAACATCTAAAATTACTGTCCAAAGGACAGGCCGGGAAAGGCACAAACTAACAGTCCCGACGATCGCGTGCTTACGGTGGACACGCCGTTCCGTACCCACGACTTAATATGTGTTTATCGGCACAGACTTACGATAAACACATAACTATTTAATTATTAGTTTATTATTAAAAATGTGAGCCCATATCCCGAAACCTTTGGTGTCGTCTTATGCTTTGCAATTAAGAAACACAACTGTTAGGTTTGAGATAAATTTAAGGACTGATTTAATGGCAGTAAATGTGTTCAACTCAACACCTCTGGTGTTGAGTACAAAATTAAATCATTTAAACTTTGAATACATTTGAAAAAACAATATTAAAGTTTAAACATAAACTTTCAATCATTTATAGAAAAATACTGAAATAGTATAGATATTAATTGAGTGAACCATAAGTTGACTCAACCTTGATATGAGTAATTAACTTTTAATGGAAAAATGGATTTGAGTCAGATCAGCTCTGAAAAGACGTTAAACTAATGAATGAAAAAAAGACCAAAAATCAGAATTTATTGAATTTAAGTCTTGAAAAGTAATTATGAATTGATTGGCGAATATTGAATCCAAAGTTAGAAAATGTTTACCTTTTCTGGCGTGTCTTTCAGGCATTTTATCGGTGACGGCATTAATAGCAATTGAATCACTCTTTCCCTTCGCATTCGAGGCATAGATATTAAGAGTGAATTGAGTGGCCGACGGCAGGTCTTTCACATAAAAGACAGGGGTTTCAAAAGCTGTCAAATTAGTGTGAAGTTGAAGTTTCTCGTTGTTGTAGACTTGTAGGTGAAATATTTGTCTCAGTCCTCCATTATCTCCGGCGTTACACTGAAGCACAAGTGTGGTCAGAGTCACATTTGACACAAAGCAATCATTAACAGCATTTGGAGGACCTGTCAAATGGTTTTTCAATATCAGTCACATATGAATTCTTATTTTTCTTAAAAACTAAAAAATAGAAATAAAATAAGTTAGAGGTTAAACTTAATTTACTTGTTTTTTTCACTACAGTTACGGAGTAAAGGGTAAAATTAAACATGATAAAGTTTTTACAATATTATTTTAATCAAATAATTAAATATAATGCCACATTTGCCGGTTTTACTGTATTATGATAATTGTCTAAATTTACTTCTGGCACTTCTCTATCCCAGAGCTAACAAAGTAATAGAAAATATCATTTCTCTCTTAGAGAATAATAACTAAAAGTTTTATATTAAATATCAAAAATGACGGATAATTTTGCCGTTAATAAAAGGGTTGGAAAATGGGTTAACCATAAAAATTAATTTAGAGTCACTAATAAATACTAAATCATATTTAATATACGAAATATACGAAACACACATTTCATTAATTTTGTGGCCAATAAATAGCTCTTTGGTTGAGAGCCTCTACGGATGAAAAGCCATAAAATTAACTTTTCTTATATAAGTGAAACAAATAGTGAATTAATCAACTTATTTATGTTCACAATTTTTGTTACCTCAGAGAGACCTCCTCTCTAAGAATCGGTGTTAACCACAATCAGTGATCAGAATAATGTGTTGAGAAGTTAAAGATTGATCTCAACTATCGATTGATTGTATTTCACAAAAGTTGAGTACAAAAGTTTCAATGATTTGCGGCAATAATTCTTTGTATTGATTTAATAAAAAGAAAAACTGAGTCTTTTGAGGAAAACTTGGTTACCCCCAGCTATTAATACTTACTTTGTCTACGAATCAACTTATTTAAGAGTAAAAGAGGAGGTAATATAAGAAAGATTTGGATGACTCACCAGCTGCCACAATACTGAATGCACAGGGCTCTTTTTGTTTGCCGATACTGTTTTGGGCCCAACACAATAGAGTTCCGTAATTGGATCGACTCATAGGCACATAAGTTGCAGTACTTCGCGAACCATTTACTACAAATGTTCGCACTTCTGAAGTGTCCAAAGAGTTATTGAACAGCCATTTGAACGACATATCATTATTGGGTTCTGACTCGACATCACATGTAATGTTAACCTTCTCGTTTCGGGCCACACCATATATGATAGTCTGACCCGGTTTGCATACCGGAGCGACTAAAATACACAACAGATTTTCTTTAAATATTTATCATTTAATTAATGGAATTAAACTTTTGATACTTTTATGTCATTTTATTTGAAAATTAGTTACGAAGAGAACAAAACAAAACAAATTTTTAAACGAAAGTCTAATTAAGAAAAAGAAAAGCTCTTCGACTAATTAAAACATTTGAAATTTATATGACTTACAGTTAACTTTAAGGAACTCTTTATTACTACTGGCCTCTCCCTCAGCATTTTTACCGGTGCACTGATATCTGCCTCTGTGTTCTCGTCTCACTTTTTGTAATACAAGTGATTGATTGCTGACAATAATTCCGGCAGAAGTGTCACTATTAAGCGGACGTCCTTCGAATAGCCATCCGACGTCACTGACCCACGGATTGGCCGCTATTGTGCACTCAAAGTAGACATCACTTCCTTCACGTATTTGATTAGCGATGTTAGCGCCCAGTGCTAGTGTCAGTTGAGGCAAATCTAACCCATTAATGATATTAAACATAAGAAAATACATTTCCTATTATTAGTTAATAAATATTAAAGTATTTGATTTGATCTCATTTTTTAGAAAATAAAATAAATATAATAAACAAAATGATTGAAACTAAATATATTTTCTTTTGGCTTAAAGTAAAGGATTCTTATGAAAAGTCGAGTATTAAGGGATTGAAAAGTTAGGAATAAAAAGGCATTAAATGGATTGAATTAGAATTTCCAAACTTTCATATTAAGCGAGTGATAAACTTGTGAACAATTTTACATAAAACTATCATTTTTTCAAAGCTTTCGATACAATAATAATAAGAATAACAATCAGTGAAATGGAAACAAACGGAGAAAAAGGAATTAAGGCTTTTATATCACTTTCGGTATATAAATGAATGATTAGTGCATTTGTTGACCAACAAAGTGTTAAAAGGGGAACACAGGGATAGGAATTACTCAGTGAATGAAGCACTGAGAGAAAGCCATAAATGAGACGAAAAAGTAAAACTATTGCTATAATAATAATAAATGGCATTTGATATATAGAAATGAATCTAACAATAAATGGTTAATATCCTGTGGGCTTCAATTTCGTCGTTACCCATTTGCACGTTATCTGCTCTACACGTCAGATGTTTGCCGTTGTCTTCTATGGCCGGAATAAATGATAGAGTACTTATGGTTGCGTTGCCGTCGGGCGAAGCACTGTCTCTAACGTTTGGCATCTTTTTGGAGCCCTTATACCACGATATCTGTGCCGGTGGTCGCGAACCACTTGACCTGCATTTCACTTCTGATCTCTGGCCCGCAGACATCGGTTTATTCGTTGATATTATTGAAACTTCCAGTGGTCTCACTTTTAATACAATCAAAACAATTTTAATTAAATATTTTTTGTTCTAATCTTCAGTTAAGTCTAATTTTTGACTTAACTCTAAAGTGTTTCTCAAAAAAAAGTTTATTTACTCATTTTTTGTTATCAATTACTGATTTTGGTTGAGTTTTACAAATCTTTTTAATAATTCAATAATATTTTTTCATTGATTTTAATGTTTTTAATGATAAGAAGTGATTGAGAGCTTTGGAATCGAGAAAAAAAGAGATAAAATATTTGTTTTCACTGATTAATTGTCTAAACTTTTAGACAATTTTTATTATCTCTTTTGTGTCCAACTTTTTGTCAATTAAAATGACTTACAGTTTAGATCGATCTTAACGGAGGACTTTTTCGATATATTGGCGAAATGGTCGTCAGAGTAGTGGTTGGTGTGAGTGGTGTGAGTTGTGTGACACTCTAATTCCATGAGGAGCTGTTGTCTCTCCAATTTAGACAATACTAATTCATTGCGAGTGAAAGTCGTTTCACGCCTAACAGTCTCTGATGTCTCGTCAATTGAAACGCCATTACGAAACCAAACCAATGATGGCAGAGGTTTGCCTATCGATACCAAACATAACAATCAGTCCTTAATATGAAGAATCGTTTTAATAAATAATATATAGTTTTCAAAGATTTCAAAATCCAAAACCATTTCCTATTTCTTCGAAATATTTTAAAAGTAAATCATTTTTTCAAAATAATATTTAAGACTCAAATTTAAATTCAATTTTTTGAAATTTTTGGCGAATAATAAAGAATAGGAAAAAGTTTTATATTTTATTTCAGAATTGATATAATATTTCGCATTCAAAACGAATTTCTCTTTATTTTTAGTTTTATTTTTCTTATTTTTCGCCGATAAATGTCTTATAAGAGCCAAACGCAGACTATTTATATTCGACTCAATCTCTATCTCTTCGACCCAACGGTTGAACTCAACATTAGAATTGTCTTTCGATTAGTTTTTTCTGTAAAAAATGATTCTTACAAATGATTTCAATGACCAAACAGTGAATGTCTTTGTTTTATAGTCTTTTGACCGAAACAACTAAAGACTGCATTCATTAAATGAAAGATGAATTGAATTGCATTTAAAACGAAAATTTCAAATGACTTCTGTTTTAACTAAAATATTATTCAGAATATAATGAAATTTTGGGAATTATTTCGAGTCTTTTAATAAATAATTGAATCTCTTATTAACAGAGATTTTATTGTAATTTTAATGTTTTCTATATTGAGTGCACAGCATATTATTACTATCATAATTACTATCATAATTAATAGCTTTGGACGCAATGAGTTCTGTTTTGAATGAATATCTCATATATTTTGTGATTCTCAACAATTTGCCAAAAAAATACCACTAAATTTTGATAGTTTATCTGCAATACTTCTAATAGTGGTTGGACTCTACTCTAGAAGTTTGAGATTCAATTCAAGAAATGAATAATTTTCTTAAAAGAATAAAATATTTTATTGAATATAAAATATAATCTGAGGTCTAAACGTTTTCAGGAATAATATCTTTTGAAAAATTCCTGAAACAAAAAAAGGCAAAGAATTCCATCAATTTATAAGACTTGAAAAATAATAACTTTAAATATAAAGCTATGAATAATAACTTTTAGATAATTGTATTTTTGTTTAGAGTTTGTCAGAAAAGCCCCGAAATTGTTTCAGTTATTTATTTTTCTATACATAAGATTTATAATTGTATTGAGAATAAAATTTTAAATAATAAATGAATTATTTTCAGTCAAAAATAAATTGAAAACTCAGATAAAAATATAGTTTCCATATGTCTTATGGCTTATCCCTAAACTATAATTTTTCATTAATCGTTTCCATGAGATGTATTCTCGCTCAAATGAACATGGTTTTCAATAAAAGCCATTACCAATTATAGAATCTGTTTTTGATGTGACGGCTATTCAATTATAAATACAAATTATATGCACTCTTGAAAAAAACTATGGCTTTAAAGGTCTGGAAATTTTGTTTAAAAAAAACGATAATCTGATTAAATAGGTTTAGATAAGACAAACAAATTGAATATTCCTTCAAATTCGACAGTTATTATAGTAATTAAAAACTAGGAAAACATCATTTATCTGGTAATGCATTCTCTTAACACTAATTCAAAATCTATTTTCACTAAAAACAAAGTCTAATTCAATGCAAATGAGAGTAAATTATGATTCGTATCAGTCAATCAATTTTCTAACGCTTTTGGACAACATTTCGGGTAAACTATCGATTTTGTCATTTCAAATGCCTGACTCTGTCTGTTCCGACACAAACCTTTTGCTTTTGTTATTCAATATTGGGGTCAAAGAAGAAAAAGAGAATTTAATTTTGAATTTTCAAATGATTAGTCTTTACATAAGCTCTTAATAGAACTTAATTAGTTTAGATTTTAGTTCGAATCGAAAGCTTTAAATATATTATATTTTAATGAATTATTAGTAATCCTTCAAAATTCATTTTTGAAAAATTACTCGAAATTACATTTCCAAGAATTTTAATGATATAAAAAAAACTAAACTCAACGATAGAAAAGATTATTGAAAATAAAAAAAGTGAGAAAAACTGAATTCAATAATAGTGTAAATGTAAAACATTTTTCAAGTTTAATAAATGATGAGATAATCTATTTTTTTTGTGAACTAATATATAATTTTCTACTTCTATTGAAAGGAAAAAAATACAAAATAAGAGCAGATTTTCGATTAGAAATTTGAGAGATCGTGAAGTAAGAGAAAGATTGAAAATATAAGTTATAGAGAAATAAATCAAAAATAAAATAAAATTATCGATCAAAAGAAATATATGTATATTATTTGATGACTTCAGGAATATAACACAATTTATATAAAAATAGATATTTTTATCTGAAAGTCATATCCGTTTTATGGCTTCTCTTCCCATTATTGGAGTTGACATCCAGACATCCAAACTCTGGTCTCTCTGACTGTTCCCACTATTTGTAGAAATATTGGTAAATATTATTGATTAGCCAATGGATCTGTGGATCCCATTTGAAAGTGAAGTCGTCAGAGACTGAGGCAAAAGAAATGGGATTTCTGTATGTTTTACAGAGAAGTGAAACTCTTCGGCGAAACACTTGAGTGGTTTCATACAATCAAAAACTTCAATACTTCTATTGAATTGACATTTTCTTGAATATGTATTTATATTTTTTGCTGAATTATTGTATTCTATTTTAAGTGAGAGTAAAATACACTCAAATTTTAAAGGATTTTGAATTTATCGATAAAATCGTCAAAAAATAAAATCCAATAAATATTATGAATTTAGAAGTAATTCATTAAACGGAAAACAAATCGATTGCAAGTTTAGAAACAATTATTTTGAGATTATTCACAATAAAACTAAGGGAAGAATAAATTACTTGTTAAGAATTCTTGACTGGAATAAACAATTTTCAATAAGAATAGTGAGAAAAGTGTCCATTAATTTCATTAGTGTTTAGACTCACGTTTTCCTATTTATAAACGGAGTGTTTCTTTACATCTCGTATCGCAACAAACAAAAAATAAACACTATTTGTGACTTTCAATCGGTTTCAAGTCTGGACTCAAACACAAGTCCAGAACACCTCAAAGAAGTCGGAGAGAATTGAACGACAAAAGCATTAGTATTTTACACAACGGCTCACAATTTTCACTATTTCTGGCACTTATCGCTGAATTGCAGACTCAAAACATTTGACGTGATATTTGTTAACGGATTTCTCAACGCCTATAACACACCAAACATTGAATACCAACAAATAAACTCAATTTTAAGAAAAGATATTCATTTACTTTCACAGATTTTACCCCTAAATAAACAGATATATCCGCCATTTCTTAAGGATATTGACATTGTATAATAAATAATGGGCAAGGTACAAAACAAAGTATAAACATCTGATTCAACAAAAACTTAAAACTTTGTTTTTAATTAATTAAATTAGATGTGACTCGAGTCAGATCTCAATAAAAATAAGTTTATATATAATAATATAAATTATAAGTTTTGACTAAATATTTGATTAAAGTTTTAGGAAATAAATTAATAATGAGTTGAAATTAAACGCAAAATAATATTTACAACTATTAGATGTTAACAAATGAGTGACGAATATATAAATTCTTCGAACGAGAAATAATGAAATCTCAATAAGATTTTAATTTTGACCTCTCATTCAATTCTCATTAAATTATATTAAAAATTATAAACCATAAGTGATATAACAATACACTAATCAAATCAATAACAATATAGAGTTCATCAGAAAACAGAAAAGTTTATTGTTATTTAAGTGTCAAAAAGTTGCCACACATTTATTGGGCGTAACTCTCTTTTGATACTATATTTTTGGACTCAATTTAATCGTTTTTCTGGTCTTTAATTTGTTGTTTAAAAAGACTTTGTTGTGTTTCTATTCATTCACTTCATATTCTTGTAAAACCTTTTTTTCACTCTTTTATCATCTCTTGGAAATTCCTTTCCATTGTTCCGATCAATTTCCTAATCCTATTCCTAACCTTAAATACTTTAGAGACGGACATCTCTTAAGCGGATTCACTGATTTATAGAGCAGTTATTCAATAATACATTACTTAATATAAATGTAAATCAAAATTTTGTTTACAATTTTTTAAATGTTTTAAATTTTACAAAATTTGTTAACAATATATTAAAATAATTGATTAAAAGAGGACCGCGATATTCATGATATTCTTTAAGTTGAAATTGTATTCCAATTGTTTTTTTATTACTACTCTTTAAACTAATTTTAATTTTAACCATCACTTGTCTTTACACTATGTGATAATGAGATCAGTATTAAGACAAGTCATCCCAAAAAGTTTTTGAAAACATTCCAAGATTTTACTTATTTGTGATCCTTAATGTTTGCCTAAAATTTTCAAATTTTTATTAGAATCAGATCTTTATGTTTAAATATTAAGTCAATTCAATTACAAAAACATTAATTTTAATAATCGATTCTTTTGAGAATAGACTTAAAATGTGACTTAAGATCATTTTGATATGAAAATATATTTCTGCAAATTTTTAATGTTACAAATATATGAATGTTTGATACTTGAGATTTGAGAGTTTCTATTTTTGAAGTATCCATAAAAGCCAATTCGGACACTATATAATAGAATAAATATCCTTTTGACCTTGCTATTGCTATTGCTATTGATAGTAAAAACTATCAATAAAAGTATTTCGCGATTTTTCTCATAGCATTGAATTCTCTAAAAAAATCTCACTTTTGACATAAGAGAGGATTTAGTGCCGATTCCGTCATTAGATTTTTTTTCGATCGACAACAACAACAATAGAGAGCACCCGTCGCACAGTTCACCCAACTTTAGGACTCTTATCTTAAAAATGACCCAAAAATTTATTTGAATCACAAATAATTCTTATGATAACTAAACGATATTTTTATGAAAATATAGCGAATAATAAAAAGAGGTTTAATTGTGTTGAGTGTTGTGTGAGTTTCAAGAGTTTCATAAATGAAATATTTTTCATCTGATAATGAAAAAGGACTTCGAAGACAATTGAGTCCAAACAATGGACTCTTAGTTAATAAATTCTTAGTAAAAGTTGAAAGGTATTCATTAATGGCGACAAAAGTGGCGAAAAGGTATAAATTATTGGTATTTCGTCGGAAATTATTAATAATTTATATTTAGTGGACTCGTTATTAATAAATGGCTTCAATGATCTCCAAAATAGATTTATAGTGGAATAGAAGTGCAAAAATGAATTCTTTCACATTTTGTGATATATTGTATAAGTTATTACAATTGAAACACGTTTTTGTCGGCCCCCGAATCTCTAACTCCTAATAAAACTGACCGATAATTATATACTTCTGATTTCGGTTCAATAGAGTATCTGATAAATTGCTGGAAGAGATAAGAAATACTTTTGTATTATTAAAAGCGATTGAATCGCATAAATCAGATGAAAGGCCAAAAGGAAAGGCAGAGAAGTATCGCAAATAATAAAGAATAAGAGGAGTAGAAGAGAGAAATAGTTTCATAGATTTGGGCTAACATTTCAGACCTATGACTTCTTTCAACAAATTCTAGGCTCAGGAGATTTGACGGATTTTTTTGGTCCCAAAAATAATAGAGAGAAAGAGTCAAAAAACAAATAACAGCGCAAAAAAAGAGATGAAAACAATTTGTTTCACTACTGATTCCCATATCTCTGAATACAAACCCATATTTACTTAAAAGATATATAACTAAAAGCATTAAAATCATCGCAAATAATAATCACTTTTATTATTACATTATTTTCCTTAAAGTATTTCAAGAATTTTAATCATAAGTTATATAATAAAAGAAAGTGTTTTCTGTATTTAAAATAAATATTTTAATGTCTAAAATGTCTAAAATCTTCTAAAAAAGTTTTTAATTTAAAGTCTGTTATTTTGCAGTCATTTTGTTTCTGAAAATGATTTTAGTTAATGAAAAATGTAAATTTGATTCGAGCAGATTTAGTATGGCTTACAATCTCATCATTCATTTTTGGCCTTAAAAAGAGTTGCATTATATCTGATAACTTATCTGATAAAGAAATACTGCATAGAATTTCAATTTGATTTTTTTGTCTTAAAATAAAAAAGTTTTCAGTGATTTTGATCTTCAATTTTCATAACTCATTCTTCTCTGGTTTTTATATATTTTTAACGATAGTCTCAAAGTTTTGATAAATTGTTTTACGTTCGCAAAGAAAAAGGAAAATATGTATCAAAAATTTCGTAAACATTGCATGAAATCGACGAAAGAAAATGTTTTAGAAAAGTATTCGGAAAATAATTTAAAAATTTTTGAAATTCTATAAAAATTTAATTTATCGTTGAATTAAAGGAAATGTGAATTCAATGCATTAATAAATTTCAAACAAGAATTTCATAATTTTATTAACATTTTTTTCTTACTTTAAAACTCAATATTAAACTCATTTAAAATATATAAAATGTTTCACTAAATGATAAAAATATTTGTTTTTAGTCCTTAATTAAAACAAATTCAAGTCTTTTGAGCCAAAACTTTGTGAAGCAAACAATAGGCTATTATTCTTTGTTAGATTCATTCACCAAGAAAATGAGAAAATGAGACTAAAATTCTTCAAATGATTCAAACATTGAACTATTCTTCAACGCCAGAGGGGTTTACATCAAACAATGAAAGCCAGACTCAGACAACTTTCTCTTCGAAAGGGAATAAAACAATGAAAATCTGATCGAAAAACGCCGGAGAGATAGGGTTTAAAAGAATTGCATTAAATTTTATATAAAATTATTGATACTTTAATGCACTGAACCAAATGTCTTATGTCTTTATTTTTGAGGCACTCTTTTCCAACACAAGAATATAATTCATATAATCTTTAGTCTCATTAAATATTTGCATAATCTTTAAACAAATAAACTCAAGAAAATAATGACAACAAAACCATTAAAATATACAAAAAGTCAAGAATTTTATTTAAATGAAAGTAAAAAAAGTGATAATTTTGTAAAAGAGTTTAAATTTAATCAAATAATTTCTATTGAAATCTAAATGTTATTCCCTTTTCATGTATACTAAAAGTGAGATAATTTAGTACTCAATTGATTGGATTCTTTCCAAGTTTATTGAATTTACATGGGATCTAATTTGTACTAGTTAGTCTTTATGTCTTTTTGAGCAATTCTGTTCAGAATTTTATTCTTGATTTACAGAATAAAATATTAGTATTTTAGGACAGAATAATAGTGACAATTAGGCCAAATGAGATTCAATTCTAAAAATAATGTTATCTTTTGGGCTGAAACTTGTGCTCATTCTGTGTCTCATTTTATATGTGAATATATTAAACAGTGTTTGAATGAAAAGTCTATTTATCTCTGACTAACGCATAGCTAATGATTGTTCTCCTCATAAGTTATGCGGCGATGATTTTAATCGTATTTTTCTGCTCTAAGTTTTCAATGATTTTTGTTGAAAACCTCTTACTTTACAAACAGAGTCATCAAAGAAGAAGATGCAGAATATAAGCGATTTGTTTGAAATGAGAGCAACCATTTGGCACTCAATTAAGTTAGGAGTTGACTATCATTTTGCAAACACTAATCATTAAAGAAAATGAGCCCAAGAAATGATCAAATGATCAAATATATCAAATATTTATCCCTTAGAATAAAAAACTTATGAATATTCAAGAATTCATAAGCAAATGATTTTTGACTCAAACTTTTCGCCAAAATTTTTGATGAATTGAAGAGATTTTTATCGAATAAACGATCAATCATTTGATGAAACGATGAAAATATGAGCGAAAGAAAACTCAAGTTTTTTATATAAAAATTATTTTGAATTAAAGTTTCGAATTCATTGAAGAAAATGTGATTTTTGTTTGAATTTTGATTAGAATTTATACTCAAAACATATTTGATATCACATTTTATGTTGAAATTCTCACTTTCTATTAGATGTGACACTTTCACAATCGGAGTATAACTTATCTGTATTTTTCATAAACTTAACTCAAAATATATTTTTTGAATTTTTATTACTTTTCAGTCACGACATATACCAAACAGAGATGTATTCTGTGCCAAATCAGTTGCACCGAAAGAGTGTAACAAAATATATATTGAATTTAAAAATAGTTGAATATATTTATATTCTTATCAAAAGCAAAATTTAATAATAAGTTAAATAAAATATTAAATTCTGTGCCAAACCTATTGTCAAAAGTGGAAATACCTGTGAAAACAAAGAGTAAATTTGTAAATCATAATATTCTTTCTCTCTTTTCCTTAAGAAAAGAAATTCAATTAAACTCTTCGGAAAACTTTCATATTTTGGTTATAAGAAAGGATTAATGAAAAACAGGAATAAATTGAAAATAAGAAAAAAAGGGATTCTTTTTGATTCTCTTTTCTCTGTATTGAAAGTGATTTATCAAAACATTCATAACTTTTATTCTTTATTCCATTCTTTTTATATAATGTTTTTATTCATTTTTCCATTTCTTAATAGACAGGAACTGTTGTTTTGAATACATGTCTGAACAAAAAATTCAATATTCAAAGTGAAGAATAGGCTAAAGAGAAGAGCTCTATGTCTTGTCTGGTCTGAGAGTAAATCCTATTAAACTTCTTTGTCTACTTATTATAAACATCAGAATAATTGAGTTTCAAATTCAATGTTTTTCCTATCAATGAAACTGTGAATAAACTCATGAATGGAGTGATTAATAATTATTAAGTAATTCATCAAAATTAAAGTCTCTCTTCTGTTATACAAAACAAAAATAACTGAAAACTAGTATTGTTTGCAAATAAAAACAACTTTTGTTGAACACCAGTAGAGACCAAAACATACATAAAGTAATCATCAAAACATTTACAAAGAAGTGTTAGAATAGATATCCGGAGAAACATTGAGAGCTCGAGCCCTATGACAAACACTAAAGAGAATTTTCATTCGTTTTTATTCTCTTCACTTCTTGTGCCTCAATGTCTCCGAGGATTCGATCAGATATACAGAAGAGTACACATTTACTGGAACTGTTTGAGCACAAGACTATTGCAAAAATGAGAGGAGAAGAGGAACGACAGCACTGACGAAGAATTGTATCGAATTTTTCTTCTTTGACTGTTATTCGTCTTATATTTAACTTTATATAAAAGATTCAGAGAAGAAGTAAAGAGAAGAAAAGGCCATTCGATTGTGAACAGAACAAAAACATTGCCAATGACTGGAAAGGGATGGAAAGGGATGAGGAACTCCAATACACAATACAGTCGTCAGACATCGCAATGAGAATCAGTTGACTCTAACTCAAGAGTCAGTCAATAGCGATGAGAATAATGTAGTCTGACTTCAATGAAGACAATTTATATGTTATTTATTTCTGTGTTTCAGTTTTATTCACATTCGTATTCATCACATTTCGACGAGAATTCAAACTTTTATATTTAGTTTTACTTTTTTCAGTGTTTTATCTTATTTTTCATTTTATAAAAATTGATTGACTGAACACAAGAGACGACATAAGAGGCAAAACTCCGATTTTTTTCGTTTGAGTTCCGGATTTTTTTGACGAAATTTTTCTCAATTTTCACAATTGTATTGAATAACTGTTTTTTATTATTATTTTTATCTCAAAGAAAAAAAGCTATTAGTGATGATGTACTCAACGCTTAAGACACAAAACATTTAGTGAACAATTTTTTATGAATTGTTTCTGAAGAGTAAAATCGGATGAAGAAAATTATTAATAGAAGATCTGAACCAAAATGAGTTATTACAGTAATAATAGCGGACCTATTCTTCCCTCCCCTACCATTTATATCATAATTTTTGGGTTAATTCGAAAAAAGAGTTTATTATAGCTTTTCTCTACACTTTATTCTGTGTTTTATCTAATTTCCATTCAACAAATGAATTGATAGCAGAATATATTACTAACGGAATTGTCTCCTCTTTTAATGGCATCCAAACTGAGAAAACATATTTCGCTTCACTTAATAAACAAATAATACATTAATTCATATTATAAAAAGGCCAACAAAAAAGCGACTCTAATAAGAATGGGTTTTCTTTTACAACCAGCAAAAACTTTACAATAATGGGTCAGGTTCTAGCATTAGGTATGAAATAATGGTTTGCCAACGCTCTGAGCACCGTCTCTAAGATATAGTCTGTGATATCAAACCATATACTGAGCTGAAGGATAAAAATGATATATGAAGACAAAGCAATATATCTCTCGCAAGAGTTAAACACTAAAAACACTGCATTTTCTCTGAGAAAAAGAATTTCTTTTCTGTTCTTTGTTTTTATCCAAAGGATAGAAGAAATTCTCAGTATTTGAAAGAATAGAAAATTGAGCAAAAATACTATACATTTCAAAGAAGGTAATCTCTCTCTCTCTCTCTCTCCCTCTCCCTCCCTCTCCTTCTCTCCTCTGTTTGTGAAATATTCAAAAAGAGGTTTTTGACTAAAAACTGTTTGAAATGAAAATGGTTTTGGTTTTTGATTTTCTTTGGATGGGATCAGACCTCAAGTAATACAAATAACAGAATTTCTTTCGAATGTAATAAAGTTTGAAATTTTTCTGGTTTTGAGGTTTTCTTTTGAAATTAATTCAAAGTTTAAGACATTAAATCAGTGTCTGAAACATATCTGTATTAACATTTATCAGTTGTTGGTTAGTGTGACCCCAATTTACAGAATTGGAAGACTCGTAATGTTTTAAATGGAATTTAATTGTTATCGGTTGACATTTAATTGATGATTTTGAGCAAGTTAATAAAGTAATAGTGAGATAACAATTATTATTTAATTATTTATAAATTTGGACATCAAATGAGAGGATATAATAAAGTTTGATATGTGAGGTATGCAGTGCTGATAAACTCTTTGACAATAGACTAATTGGCAAAATGAGGTCTGACTACTACTCACCGCCATAGGCTTCGCAGACTAGTGTCAAACTGTCGCCTTCATCGTAAGGCCCAATAATGTCTCGAAGCGTATTTCCGTCCAAATCTTTGATTATGACTTGTTTTGGAGGAACTGTTTATATGAAAAGAAATACCAAAATATTTGTTATAATAAATATTGACTGCAATTAATCACTTATTCTTTGAAAAGATGTCAAAACTTGAGATCAATAAACGACAGACAAAATACATATGAATCGCATTACCGGTGACGTTGAGGTGAACGAGGAAGTGCTGTGTCCTGTGCTTACGATAATCGACGCGACATCGATAGTCGCCCTCATCTTCTTCGATAACCGGATCAAGTTTTAATGTTGGCGGCAGTACTGACACATCCATTAGTGCTCTTCCGCCCAATTCTTCTGATGGCACTTGTTTTGAGTGCGACAGACGACTGGAACGGGCGTCCACTGTATATATAGGAATACCGGTATTTCCTCTGTACCAAATCACTAATGATATATCTTCCTCTACCCATCGGCTCGTATTGCAGGGAAGTAATACCTGTCCTCCGACTACAGCTTTGTATTCACTAATACCTAAAAAAAGATAACAATTTAAATGAATCTCAAGAGAACTGAATTCTAATTAAAAGTCAATTTAATATCAAAATTGTTTTGAGACTTAGTTTTACTTCAATTAAACTAATTTTAAACTCATTTCCGCCTTTTTTTGTTAAAATTTTAGGAAATTTTGCGAACATTTATTCTCTAATCGACGATTCAATCAACGATTCACTTCCAGTATTACAATAATAAAACTTATTTTCAAACCTATTATGAAACCAATAAAAGTAAAGACTACTCTCCTTAAAGAATCTGTATTTGAAGAGAGGAAGAGAGTGAGTGAGTGAGAGGAGAGAGAGAGAGAGAGAGAGAGAGAGAGAGAGAGAGAGAGTCTGATTGTGATTAGACTCGTTATAGTAAACTATAAGTATTGGAACAAAAAAATCTATAAGTATTAGAAGAAAAGTAAAATAAGAGACGTATCGAATGGTCTCTTAAAGTATTGATTTTGAGACACAAATTCACCAAAAATAGTGAACAGCATTTAAGAAGTGTTTGGAAGAAAAATCGTAAGAAAAGTTCACTGCAAACGATTGAAAGAAAATTTAGTTTTTCTCTTCTTTGAAAAAAAATTCTGATAGAGTAGATAAAAATATGAGCGACATATGTGTCGGAGGTTTTCCTCGGCGGCCATAATAGAAGCCAATGTTAATACATCGTATGTTACCAAAGCTCAACAAAATGATAGTATAATACAAGAATTACAATAATATTTAGCTAATAGTATCTAATACTATGAAAGTAATAAGTCTGGAAGAAAACAAATTAGATTTGCAGCTATTTTGCCATCTTTTTTGCCATGGTAATAACTTTGCTTTTCATAATCAAATAACAATCAAATGGTTGGCTCTAATTTTTTTTCTTCCAGTCATTTAGAGTTTGCCTTAAAGTAGAGGTAATTAAAAATGTCTGCAAACAAATGAAAAACACGAAAACTAATTGAATAAAAAACTAATTTATTAAATGTTTTCATAATTGTATTTAGATTTTTATGTGATTCGAATCCTTAATTATATTTTCATTAAAACAATTATTATTTGTTTTTTGTTTTGTTTTCACTTTTCCGACAAAAATAACTAAATTTATATACTTTTGAGTAAATGAATGCAAAAATATATACATTTATGAGTTGCCTTTCTATGTGTATGTCCTATCATATTCTGTGGCGGAATATTCTCTACATTAGTAGTCAGAGTAGAATATTCTGTCGAAAATATATTCCGGAGCTCTGAATATCGATTTTAAATATAAGGACATAAAAAAGAAAGACTCAAAACTGTCAGTGAGTTTCGTCGACACAACAAAGATTTGAAAACATTTGCCAAAAATATATATAAAAACCTTTGAATGACTATAAGATATAAACTTCACTTAAACAGAGTATAAGAGTATAGCTTTTCACTCATTGAACTATTGTTTAGGTGACTGGTATTACACGACAGGTCATCGTAGCTGAAGATAATTTTTAGTACTGTTTGGCTAAAATCCTTTTATTTTATTTGATGTGTGAGCGCTATATTCCTATCATTTAGTCTATAAGTTTTGGTCATTTTTGGCATTTTTTGTCTTTTGTGTTGTGCCAACTGCAGAGGCCTTTATTCTATTATGTTCGGCCAATAAGCAATACCATTAGGTTATAGTCTCTCTCTGTCTCCATCTCTCTCTCCTCTCTCTCTCCTCTCTCTCCCCTCTCGTTGTGTCGAAGCCCTTAATTAGTTGAAACGTAGGGCAGAGCAAAAACTTTTAGCAGATATCTTAACAAATCTGCTGTTCTATTGTGTAACACAAACTCGTAATTTATATTCGGGTTTCTCTTCGTTTCTCTGTTGGCAAATACAGTGCACTTATTCAATGTATATCCTCGGCGTTTATTCGTTTGTCTCCACTCTCTTCTGGGATTTCATATCAAGCAATTGCAATCTTTTGCTAACTGTGCGCTCTTATATACAGCACACAAACAGCACTTATATTTACTGGAAAAAGTTATTTCTGGTCATCTCTTACTAATCATAAAAGTATGTGAGCGCACAACACATCACTTCTTAAGCGTGAATCTGATTTCAATAATTAATGGCAACAAATCTCTGGATCTCTATTAATATATTCAATCATATAATGAGAAAACTTTTTTCTTTCGTTAATTAAACTCAAATTTTACCGAAAGAATAATTGCCTCTAATTTACACTTCTATTAAAGGTTATTCAAAGACTCCACTTCTCATTAAATTCAATTCATTTTTTATTCATTAAAATCTTTGATCACTTAAGATGTGCGACAAATACCGGCAAAAAAATTAGAAATGAAGAGTGAAGTGAGTCATACAAAAAGTGATTCAAACCGAGAGAGAGAGAGAAGAGAGAATCCGATTAAATTAAATCAGAAATAAATAGAGATATTGTATATAACTGGAAATGAAGAGACAACTCAAACATCAAATCAATAGGAAATTCAAAGACATCCAGAATTTAATCTGGAATTGGATTTCGGTTACAAATGAAATGTTCTATAATAAGAAAATCTTTATTTTTTTCTCATTTATTTCTTTCACTTATATTACAGAATAACAATTAGTGTCTGAAATCTGAACCTCAAAAACATAATTAGTTTGTATTGAAGTTTTTTCTGTCAATGTTTTAATCAATTTTACCGAATAAATTATTTTGAGTTCTAAGTTATCCGGATTATACAGAAAAAAGCTATTTTAATGTTTACGTTGAAAATTGAGTAAATATTTTTTCACGCTTTTTAAGCGAATATAGTATAACAAAATAGAGTGAAGTTTTCTCAAAGAAAATCCGTTTAAATCCTTTTAAATGTAAACCTTATCTTAAAAAAACTGTTTTCAAACAAAAGGAATTCAAAATAACTTTAAAATAGTCGAGAGTTTAGACGAGAAAAGTATCAGAAAATTATCGATAAAATGAAAAAAACTGAATGATTAAAGAGTTGTTCCGCTGAAAAGAGTTACAAAAACTGAACAAATAATCAATGAGGAGTACAACGTCTGGAAAAATAGTTGGACTGGTATTACAGTACTAGCAATCACACAGAGAAACAACAGCACAGGTTTATTGGCAGATCAAACGACAAACAATTGCTATTTGGCGTCCAAACAGAAGAGCTGTTCTCAGATATATTTGGCTTTTTTTATTTTCTTACTTCTTTGCACTAAGTTTTTTGAGGCTGTGCTATATTGTGCTATACTCTGCTATCTCTGCATTTGATACTAAGTTACTCATCAATTAGGATCCAATAGAAAGGATCGCCTAAAACTGTTCCCAAAGTATTTCTTCGGGTTTTTATCCTTTAATTATTTATGGCAACAGTTCTTATGCTACAGATCTCAGATTCGGTATTTGTTGGTCAACACCGCCGTAAAGACTTCTTATATTATGAGCTCTACTTCTGTTTTTCTTATTATTCTCTTTCTTTAGTTTTGTATTATTTCGTCAAAAAATAACAGATTTTTGTTTCATCAGTGAAACAATTCCTGAGGGGTTCCACTCTTTTACTCTTCATTTCAATTGCTTTTGCATTTGGTTTCGCAAATGTATTATAATTATTATAAATTACATGACTTTCTCATACACGCCATACCTTTTCTCTGTTCATCTAATTATTTTTGATTTTATTAATTATTATTATTATTTGGGGTTTTCTCTCGACGTTAAGGAAAAACTATTATAGTACAATAATACAAAACTATACAACAAAATCCTATTCTATTCATATTTAATAATAAGATTTATGTAATAATAATAAGATTACATATAATACGAAATTAGATATTTTTTCATTTCTTCGATATGTTTTCAATAAAAACAGTGTCGACAAGAATAGTGTCACTCAAGTGTTTTCTGATAATAAATTCTCACTAATTCTGGTTTGTCTTACATTTGATTTTATGTCTTTTTTTTGGGTGAATCACTATTTATGGCTTTTAGTTACACAAAACTAAAGTATATTTTTGACAGTAATTCGAATATCAATTCATTTATACATTTATTTTATACAATGATTTTCATTTTCATTGATATCTATTATATTTTTGCTGAGTTTGAAAGGTTTATATAATTTATTGAATTCAATACAATTTATTAAATTTCGATAAATGAGTTCTGAGTTTCACATAGATTTTCAATTCGCAGCACAGAATGAGAGATCCATTTCAGTTGTTATGAGGAGGAAAACGATTGAAAACTTTGAAAATGTCTTTTGGGTTCTAATAAAGGAGAGGGAAAGAGAGGGAAAGGGAGTGAGAGAGAGGACTAGAGATTCGTTTGTAGTAAATAATGATATCACATGAATCATATGAGAGGAGTAATCATTTGCCAAAAAGAAATCGAGTTTAAAATGAATTCTTGAAAATGAGATCACAATCTTTTAGATATAAAAGTTTAAGAAATACCATATGAATGGTGTGTCGCCACACAAGTCTACACTTGATTATACCTTTTTATAAATAATTGATATTTCTTTGCCTTTAAATTATATATTGAATCTAATAATTAAAATCTAATCTAAAAGTGTTTACACCAATTCTTAAATAAAAATTGTGGACTCATTGAATGATTCATATTATGAGTATTGAACAGTGAATTTGTAAGTTTACTTAAATAATATGGTATTTCATATTTGAATAGTTAAATAAAATTCATTTATTGATCCATTAATACATTAATATATTAATAAATACGTATTTTGAATAAAAATTAAAATAATTATACCGACAGTTCTTTAAGTAGTTCTTAAAAATGCTATAAATTTGAAGAAAATAAAATAAAATTCAGTTTATATGAAAGTTAAAGATATTCGACATTTTCTAATTCTACTTAAATTCGATGATCTTTAGTATCACTTATAGAGTGAAAAGAATTTGAAAAAAAAAGATTTCAAAATCATTTGAATGCAATAAAATGAGTGAAAATTAGAGTAAAATGAAATGGGTGAGTTTTAATAGAAATTATAATATATTCTTATTATATGAGTAATCAAATCATCTCATTATCAACAAAAAAGTTTTTATAATTAGTTGACTGTTTTGTTGCATTGACTCCAATAGTATTATCTTCTGAATAATTAATCAATTAATACATTTGAGAATAAAAAGCCATTCATTGCGAGCGCTTCACATCTATTCCTTAAAAGTAATTTTAAGTCTAAACATTGGGACACCATTTGTTGTTTAACTCTTTTATTAATGCATTTTATTTCAAATCCATTTAATTTGCATCCAATCATATATTCTTATTATATAATAATTTAACGATTCTTTGCATTTAATAGTGAACTAATGCACAATAGCTCTTCTCATAGCAAACATATGAGTTTCACTTTAATTCTGTGTCTCATATAGTCTTTAAATAAATTAATGAACAAATATAATAGTAGTGCACCACTTAATGGGTTAAACATACCAAAGCATACAATTGTCGTAATAATACTGTTCCCTAAGTCTAGTCAAACACCGAGCAAATATATATTACTTATTTCCAGTTCTCTATTTCTTTTATAGGGATAACCATTAGGCCTATCATCAAAACATGTCTTAAGTATTAATTATATTCGATAAGTATTGCAACGCTTTCAAACCCAATTCTAGTACAATATAAGTACAAGGTAAGTTTCGTTTAATCTATACTTTAGGATCAGAATAAGAGAATCTCATTTTTTGTGTTTATCTAATTTTCTATCTTGGTTATTGTTTGATCTTGAATATGATACAGATTGAGCTATGGATGTATCAGCTGTTATGGCAACGGTCACCGCTATTGATAGCAATCATTGTCTGATAGTCTCATATACTCTAAGAATAGACCAAAGACTCAAATACTGGCCATAAGTGCAGTGCCAGCGCTATGGAATGAATGACAGCCATAGTTGCAGAGAACAGCATAATGGAAAGCACGCATAGCCGGCAATTGTGGTCACAATCAGTAATTGAAATACAGTAGCTGTAGTTAGTGCTCAATTGGATTGTGTGCTGAGGACTGTCCACACATTGAACGCCATTTGTATCGAATAAAATTGAAATAAACGACTCAATTGAATAACAAACTGAACGACAAAAATTTTTGTGATTCTTAGCACTTTGTCTGCACTTTTTATCTGAGTTGACACACACATACACTTAGCCAACAACTGTATGGCCAGGAATCACATAATAGCTAACTGTGCATTGACTCACACTCTATCGCTTTCCTATCTAACAGTGCATTAGCGAAAGCATCACTTTTTCTTTCTCTCTTTTTATAGTCTTTTTTTGGTTCACTCTTTGGACTAATTTGTGTTCTCTATCTTTCTTTAGGAGACATTAGAGACTCTCCTCTAAAACTATAGAATAAACGATTAGCCAAAAGAATAATAGTGTCGTCTAATAAAAAAATGTTCAATACTTTTATTTAGCAATCATTTGATGGTAACTCTAATTTTACTTTCAAATTATGAGACTTCTCTTATGGCTTACAAACCATTAATACTTTCCTTTTATTTCAATTAAGTCTCAATTTTTCTATTCTTTTATCGAATGTAATTATATATTGACTTTAATTCATTTACAGTTTCTAAGAATAAGTTTATGCCACTAAAAAGAGACAGTGCCCGGAGCACAGCACAAGCACAGGCAAAGCACAAACCAAATCGACGACAGGGGACCAACAATTCTGAATTTAAGAATTTTTTTCATATAAAAACACGAAATTGGAATTTTCACGACCGAATGGGAGGCAACAAAACACCCCATTGTGAAAGTTGAGTCCACTCATACACACTGACAACAATGATTGAATTGAAGAGTTATCTGTGCGCACAGAATCATCTGTATAAGACATAATGCCATGAAAACATGGGTCTAAAAGTATAACCTTGACCATAACAAATGAAAGGCATGTATTGCACACTTTCCAGTTGACCGCACTGTTGGCTTTTGCCGTCCACTCTTTGACAACTAATCGAATCCTTTTTAAACGCTATTCATTCAAAGCCTAATTCGAGGGCTGAGCGCAAAGAATTTCTAATAAGAAGTTTTTTCTCCAAAGAATTTTTATATTTATTATAAGTAATAAATTGAACTTTTCGTACGTTTTTTTGTTGAATATTTCAGAAGAAAATAATTAATCGAAAAAGAATACGTTTCTTATTCTGTGTCAAAGAGAAGGCAAATGTGAGAAATTCAATCCTCGCAACTGATTCACACTTTTATCAGCATTTAATTCAAATTAAATTAAATTAAAATTCCATTCAAATAAATGTCTGCGAATCTAATGGTGAAAATTCCGATTTCTATAGCAAATGAACACTAAATAAATGGCGAAACAAAAGAGTGAACACCAGAAGAGTGAACACCAAAAGAAAATCTCGTTTTATCTGTGAATCTGTAATTAGCGTTTAGTTCTCCAATAATAATAATAATAATAAGAGAAAAAGAGTTTTACTATACTTTTGGTGATCGTCTGTTACGATATCTGAATAAGATTTGAGTCCCTTATGAGCTGTTTCTTTGAATCGTTTGTGTTCTCATAAAAAAGTCTCATTCAATGGCTTTTCTCTTCTCTCAAATCCCATTTTCATTGTTTGAGGACAAACAAAGAAAAATAATCGCCAATAAATTGACAATAATTAATACGAGCAAAGTTTCAACTAAGAGCTGACCAAGTTCAAGCCAACAATTAGCAGCAAGGGACTTCTCTATCTTAGTAAGTAAATCACCAGAGAATACGGCAATTAAAAATAATTGCAATCAAATAAAACTCATCAATAGAGTTGTTTCACTCTCACTTACTGTAAACAATAATATAGCTAGAACAATTTACTCTTTTACCAATTAGTCTACTTTATATCATAAAAGAAGATAAATATAATATTCCGCACAAAAAATCCATTAATAATTATTTGCAAAAGAAAAGAACTGAAACACATTTGAAATTAAAAACAAACAAAAAGTTTTTTTCTGCAAAAAATACTTTTATTGTACTCTTTTTATACTCTTTTTTTGAGTTATCTTTTATTTTAATATAATTTTATTCGCTTTCACTTACTTTAATCAAAAAAATAATCAGAAAATTGTTTTATTCAACAAACATATCAGTAGTTTTTCTGAAATATTTAATGTTTTCAAAAGAGTAAAGAAATAGTTGGGATAAAACTAAGGCAAAGACACTGAAATAGAGAGCGGAAAAATTAATCACAAGTAAAAAATGCATATTCACTGAGTAAACAGTTGAGTGACATTTGCTGTCACTTCATTTCAACTTTTTCTATATTATAGTTAATATAATTAAAACTAAACCTAAACCTAAAATACTTAATGTATTGGAAAGAATATACGAAAAACACATTAAAAAAGAGATCGAAAAAAATCTATGTTTTGGAGAAGATTTGAATTCATTGTTGGAAGAGATACAGACATAGAGATTGTCAGCAAAAGACCATTCATTGCATTACTAATGAATGTATGCATTCATTGTAATATAAATTGTATTTTATGTGTATTTGTGTTGTATATATGGTGTTTGAAATCATATTTATATGAAACACAATATTCATTGCAATGAAATGCAAATTAAAAGACAAAAGAAAAGAAAAAATACATAATTTCTCTGATATTAAAATTTTAAGTCATTTCACTAACGGTTCGATATTTTATTTGTCAGAATAGAGTTCACTATAAATAAGTTAAAAAATGTGGCCTTTTTTCAGCTGAAATTTTAAAACATCGACTCAACATATAAAATGTAAGCAATTCTTGCAAAACATCCAATGGATGCAAATTAGAGCGTAAATATCAGATCAAATGACAAACATATAAGTCATGTATTTTATTAAATTTTTCAGACATAATATTCTGAGTGAAAAAAAACTTTACTTATTTTGTGCAAAATATTTTATTATTGATATTTTAAGCAAAAAAATTTATTTTATTAACTTTTATTAGACATTCATTTCAAACGAATATTTTTAGACAAAAACTACTGAATACTGACTATTCAGAGGACATAACATTATTTCGCTGTCGATTTCATACTTATTCTTATTTTATATAACTTTTTATTTTATATAATTTTTTAGAGTATTATTAAAGTAATGCATTAAAAGTTTGACAGTTTTCGGACTAAGAACAAGATTGAGAGAGAGAGAGTCAATGCGAGAGAGAGAGAGAGAGAGAGAGAGAGAGAGAGTCAATGCGAGAGAGAGAGAGAGAGAATGATATAAGTAATGTAAGTGTAAGTGAAGAAAATCTGTGATATTATTGAATTGAATGAATAGATTTTTATATGAAATTTTCGTTTTTCTGATGCGAAGCAAACAAAAAATCACATAATTTATGGTTAAGTGCACTTAAATCTCTATTTTAATATATTCTTATGGAAAACAAGAATAGCTTCAAATATATCTTCTGACAATAAGATAATGTGGTCAAAGACTTGAATGTATTGACTGACCGAAGATTTTTTTCGCGTTTCTCAAGTTTTTGGCTTTTCTTATACTATTTTGAGTATAAATTCAATAATAAGAATCGTTGGTTAAAAAGATGAAGAGTTTTCAAAATCATTCATTCAGTTATTGTGAATCAAATTCTGTTGTCTGTAAAATATATATGAGTTTTGGTTTACTCACTATTTTTCTGTTCTTTTTATTCTTTCTCTTCTTATTCACTAAAAAATGTGTCCACTGTTTGGAAAAATTGTATTTTATTTGAGTTCAAAAGTGAAGAGAGTATTGACTACTGGAATGTGTGATAAAAACTCTATTCCGGTATATAATGTTATTGAGAGTTGAAAATGAAATGATTTAATAGAAATAGTTTTTCATTCAATTTGAGCCCCGAATCAGTGTTTGCCTCAAATTTCTATTTTGAAGAATCAAATAGTTTTAGAAATACTTCTATTTTAAGGTTTTGTTGAGCCACTCCTCCCTCACACATATCGGCATTATTTCACTTTATTAAGTCATCAGAAAATATATATTTCGCCAGAAATTGAGTGATTGAACATTCAGTTTATATCAGTTTCCCTCCCCTTTAATGGCTTTTAACTGGACGGTGCGATACACACATTCAGAACCACTCATATGCCACTGATTCTGGTGTCGAGCCATCCAATACTCCCATTTTATGCCATTATATAAGAGTTTCAATTCTGAGCCAAAAAAATTTACACAATTTTCAAAGAAAAAGTTTTCAATCGATTTTGTGGTTTTCCCTCAAAACATAAGTCTTTGCTTGACTTGAATTTCGAGTATTTTTGGGCTTAAATTACACTTTTATTAAATATTAGTTAATGTAAGAGAAAATCAATAAAAAAAATATTCTCTAAAAATTCTAATCATTTGTTTGTAATAAAAATTGAAACCCATTTGTTATTTAATTTTCTTCCAATGGTTTCAATGTTTGATTCATGAAATTAAAATAATTTTATAATTTTTTATATATATTTTTTCCTTTCTCTTATTGAAACTCATTTTTCATTCATTCAGAAACAAATGTTTTGTGAATTCAATTATAAAGTGAAGAATGAAAACGGCGTGAATCAGACCGAAAGCTAAGAACAAAATTTCATTTGAATTATTAAATTACATTCAGAATTCATTCACAATCCATACATTTGTTTTGCAAACTTTTGAACTTTTAGGTCACAAATGAATTGAAATCAAACGGAAAAGAATTCAAATCTATTGCTTCAAAAAAAAGTGAACATCAGATTAACGACTCTTTTTGGAAATACTAACGAAAACATTAATTAAAAATGAAAAATAAGCCCTAAATTAATCGATTAAATCAGAGAGAAAGTGGATTATCATTAAATAATTATGTGATTTACCAAACATTTCATTAATTGAATATAAGGCACACTTCAGCTCCGAAGTTCTACCATTTAAAAACAACCTTTCCCAAATTTTATGTATATTTTATGATAAATATATTCGAATAAATATATTGTATATAATATTGATCTATTATAGCTTATAAATATATTACTAAATATATAATAGTATATTTTATATGTAATATATAATATAAATGCAAATATTCGTAGATTTAATACTATAGAAGAAAATGTTTTCGATATTTGTTTCATTACCACAGAATTGGATTTGAATTCTGAGTTTTAAAGACTTTATCACTTAATATAACTTTTGTTAAGCACCGAATAATTTGAAGATTCTTCTGAGCGCCTCATTAACTATGAGTCAAATTCTGAGCTCAAAAAGAATATAATTTATTTGAATAAAAAAGTTTACGATTTAAGAAAATTTGCAATTTTTTCTTCTTTTGATTCTTTTTTCCTCTTAAGATTCGCACACTTTTTCAAAGACTCAATGGGATATATTCTAGTTTCTTTTTATTATATTATAGTTTTCTGGGTCTCTCTCTCTCGGATTGATTTTAAACATTGAATAATGAGTTGAAATCAATTCTGAGTTTATATGAGTGACGAATAGCTGAAATGAATTCCATTCTGAGCCATACGTTACTGATTTAATGTGGGTTAAGAAGTAAAAGGGCGAGGATTGTAAGAAACTGGCGAAACGGCACCAGAATAGAGAAAGAGGTAATAAATAGCTTCAGCAGAGTTTCATTTAATGGTTAGAAGTAGTAAACCATTACTTGTAATACCATTAACTCAACTCTACAGTAGAAATAAAATTCATTTTTTCCTCTTCTGTTCAATACTCTGCACTTATTCTGCATTCAAACGAATAAAATACGGTTATATTCCGGGTGTATATAACTATTTAGGAGCAGTTATTCACTAATTCTCTCTCGATTTGAGGCCCGAATAGAATTATTATCATTTTTTATGTATCACTAAATGAGAGCTTATTTAACAATAAACTTAGTTTTTCTCTCAATCTTATCCCTGTTATTGAAGGGATACCAAGACTATCACAACACCATAACCAAGCACAATTTCATTTATTTAAAAATGTATCTCACGATTAAGAAAATAAAAAAACATTTTATTAACTGAAAAAGACATAAATAAAAATATTGAATTTAACAAGTTAAAGTTATTTTTTAAAATTCAATTTCTTGATTATTTGTATTAATTTTAGGGCCTATCGTGGATACCCCCAACGCATTATATGATAACAACCTGTATATAGATTTTACAGTTTGTTATTCAATATATACTATAAAATAAAATGCAATGAAATAAAAAGAAAATTATTTTCAAAAATTGGTTTATAAAACAAAATACAAATATTATCCAAAATTCTATCTAAAGTATATATAAATATAACATAATATAACGGTTGAGTTGGAATCACTTCGGATGGCTTTCCCACAGAATAAATAATAAGACTTTTAAGACAAAATTAATGACAGACAGACAGACAGTTAAAGCAATCAAACTAAGAATGAAAACCAAAAATAAAGTCTATTTTGACTTAAGAAATATTTTTAGAGAAAATTGTGTGGAATCGTCGGTCTATTAACTAAATGAAATAAAAGACAAAAAAAACTATGAAAGGAAAATCACATAAAACAGTGACGTTTAAGACTGTTATTAACGGCTAAAGAATGAACTCTAAAATCTATGAAAAATGTTATTTAATGACCGACTCATAACATACTCTTTTGAAAAATTTTAAATTTACTTTTTTGATATCAACAGATTTTTGGCTCTTATTTTGATTTAAAAGAAAAATTATTTGAAATAATAGAAGAAAATAATTGGAAATTGTTTTCATTGAAAGACATCAAAACTAATGACTTATTATTAATTTCTATAAATACTTAAATGTCATATAATGTCATTTAATTCAATCCATTTCTTCTCTTTTGAGCCTTTATTCGAGTGATGTCCACAAATGTAAGGAATTCGGACCACAATTTCTCAATTGAATATAAAAACTTCTATTTTTTGAATTCCTATTTAAGAAGTGAACTCATCATCAAAATAACAGGACTTTATTTTGCTGACTGAAATAAAAACATGGAATTCCTCGTTAGGTTTGCTTCTGACTGTCTGTCTGTTTGTCGAGAGCTCTTCACTGACATAATATATAATAAATGAATGACTGACTGAATGGTCGAAACGAAAAAAATTTGGGGACTAAAAGCAAAATGTAGTTAAAAAGAATTCGTTGGAAATTCAATTTAGTAGAAGACCCGGACACAAAAGTGCTGTTCCTCCTTACTATTGCTTTAGTAATTTAATCGAATGTTTTTTTCGTAAATGAAAACTCAATTCACATTTCACTCTATTCTCGAGAAAAAAATAGTCATTAAAAATTCATTTTTCAAGTATTGATTGGCTTCTCATCTCTTCTCTTCCCTTCTGTTCTGTTCTCTCAAAAAACAAAAACCCTTTTAAACTCATTTATCTAAATATCGTTATTAAGCCATAAATAAATGAATGAGTGATCCGCAGATAAATTCAATTTAATTACTAATTGAAAATCAATGGAGACTTTAAGTTCAATGAATTGAAAAGTCAGTGATACACAAGGTTTCTACTAAATGAAAAGTTTCTAGGGAGTTTCATTTTCAAACTTTTAATCTTTTTAATGTACTCTTGCTATTTCGCATTATTCTATAGTATTATTAAAATAAATGAAAGAAAAAAAATTGGTTTAAATAATATTATTCTTTAAAACATTAAAATAAATTTAATTAAAAACAAAAGTTGATTAACAATGAGAGTCTGAATGAAACACAAATAATATTTTTAACATATTCTTGGTAATATATGATCTCAATTTTAAAACTCCTGTTGCATAAAATACCAAGGGTTACCATAGCCACTCCTTGGATACTCAACAAAACTTTGAAAAATAAAGAGAAAAGAATTATTTTTTGTTTTTAATTTTAAAAAATGATTTATGCGGAGAACGAACTGATTATTTGAAAATCACTTCTTTACTTCTCTTTACTTCTCTTTACTTCTCTTTACTTCTCTTTACTTCTCTTTACTTCTTTAGTATAAAATCTGTTTTTTTAAAAATAGTTAAATTCCCCAAAAATAAAATCACTAAAAGCTATACTGAAAGTGAATGGTTTGAGTCTAACTTTTTTTTAAGAAAAACCCCAAAAATAATCAAATTTTCGAATTGAGTCTATAATCCAATATAAAAGCAAACTTATGTTTGAAAAATATATATAATATAATAAATTTAAGTTATTTTTGATAGGACTTGAGTCAAATGGTGGCTCAGCTCAGCTATACTTAATGTTTGGCTCAAAATTTCGGACAAATTTTAGACATTGAAAGAGACAGATAGAGATGGACTTTGCCTTATATTTAGGGCCAAAACACATAACACATGAAAATTACAATTTTTTCTCATCCAATGGACAACGAAATTGAATTTCACTTTTTTGTTGACTAATAGAAATTGATTTCTATCGTCAAAAACATTATTAAATAATAGGATTGAATGGAAGCCAACAAATGAATGACTGAATGAATGAATTGGAAGTAAACAACGAAAACAAAATGATTTACTCATCGCTTGTTGTCCTTCAGATACAGATTCAGTGATCAATGAATTATAGACATAAGACTCATATTTTTATGGATTCATAGATATATTGAACGGATAACCATATTATGAATTATAGCCTTCGATACAGACATAGCACTCATTCAATTTAAATCATATAAACGATCAAGCTCAATTTCATGTTTTCTATAAATTCTAGGATTTGGGATCAGATTTGATGATAAATTGCAATTTATAGCTGACTTGTCGTCAAAGCTAATTGTGGTGACCCCACTATCAGTGGACCACCCCATCAGCCCATCATCCCATCGCCCCTATCTTTTATGAGCTGACAAAAAGTGATATAAAGAGTCAAGTTTTGGCTCATATCTATGTCTGTGAAAAAGTTGTCTGGTATGAGGCCAGGGGTGTCTTATAGCTCATATTAGTGTTGGTGAGTGATGATTGTGCGACTAACAAGAGCCAAATGATCAAAAGTGGGCAGACCCTAATAGTCAGGACAGGAGGAGGCATATCATCAATAAGAATGAGCACAATCTCTATGACAAGTCTTTCAACTCTGTCTTCAGTATTAGTGGAATCATTGGTTCATTGAACTAAACCGATATTCCTTTACCACCGATTCCTCTCATCTGATATATTGGTATATATTTTGCCATAAATTCAATTTATTATTATATAAATCTATATATAATCTATAAGTGTATAAAAAGGTCTTTTCGGACTAAACTATTATAAAACGGCAGATACTTTGTTGAGATCTAATTAATCGATCATTTGATACCGAAGTGAAGAAAACACATAAAATTCAATAGAAATACCATTTTTTAGAGCTCAACAAAATATTATTATTATTATTATTATTATTATTATTATTGATTGCTTTTCTTCAGTTCCAGTCATCGGTTATTCTTCAGCTCTAGTGATGATAAATATATACTATTTTTGGACGACTCTCGCACTCCCTTCACATTCACTCTCTTGTCTTAAATATCGTATCACAAAAATTATTGATTTTCTTGTGTTGAATATTGTATATCTGAAATGCATCCATCAAAGGAATAGCCAGGACATTGACAAAAACATATAAACTTAGTCTAGAGTTAGAGCCAAAACTCAATCACTGGATCTCTTAGATTAGACTCGAGAGTTCTTCTCAATAACAGAAAGAACTTATATTTATTGATTGGACATTGAATATATGCATATTTGGATCTTGGTAATTCTATGAAATTCAACATAACATTACTGATGGAATTCAAGATTATTTGACACAAAGAAAAACATTGAAATGTTTTTCTATAATCAATATTTAAACTGTTGAAACACAAACTGTTTGCACAAACTATTTAACACACATTTCTTTGTTATACAGTTCTGGATATTCTGTTCATAAATGGCCGCAAAAAAGTAATACAAATTCAACAAAAATTCAAAGAAAAAAAAAAGAAATATTTGTATCAATTTTTAAAATTTCTATACATTTCCTCACTTTTTAATACTTAAATATATTGAAAGAGAGGAATGACTAAACATTGTTTACTTTCTTATAATAAGCTAATCATATCGGCATAAGTATTGAATCACTAAAGACTGGGGAAAGGCTTATGTAATGAAAGTATCTTAAAATATTCATAGAAGTGAGGGCTTGCATCAGCCCTACAGTAGTGTCAATACATTATGCAATCAACGTATGCTAATAATATCAAACAGAATATTCTTCACAACTATATTATTAGAAAGAACTGGTATTCGATACAAATGAGCAACACTTTTGAAGTGCCAAACGGTTTCATTGAAAGACATTCTCTAAACCTTTGAAAAGCCCTCACAATATAAATATTAAAATAGTTTTTTTAAATCATGTCTTTTGAGAAAAATAAGTCTTAAAATTTGTTACTAAAAAAATTATTTCTTCAGTATTTGAAACGAGAATTTCATTTAATATTTTCTATATTTTTGTTTACTCAACCGTACAATCAGTTTATCTTTATTTTCCTTTTGATATCCTTTTGTTTGTATAAATGTTAAACAAAAATTTCTTTTGGTCTGAAAAATTCAAACTATAATTTTATGATAAGACTCTATGAATAGCATTAAAATTGATTCCTTATTATTACAATACAATAGAATTGAATATTAAATAAGGAATTCATTTGAAAATTTCAGGTCTACTGACTGATAGTGTTTTGAACAAGAGTTGACATTAATCCAGTCTATTATACATGAGTTGATATTTTCTAAAATTATTAAAACTAAAGACATTTTTCTTTTTCCCAAAAAATCATACGATTATATAAATATCATATCAATTGTGAATTGAATATATATTTCAGACTTGAAAATGACTTTTCTTCACATAAACCATTGTATATATGAACGATTACCAAGGATATTCAATTTAATTCTAAATGAAAATAAGGGGTTTTCGGTACTAGATACTTTATTAAATAAACGTATTTCATTGAATACATTATGAAAAATCAATAACAAAGGGAAGTTAAGATGAGAAAGTGCTTCAAAGAGCTATTATTCACCCCTTTGGCCATCCCTTTACTGTCACATAGATTAGAGTATAGTTTTGCGATATATTTATATATTTCACGCGTTTGTGAACTTAGGAATTCAAAGCGCAAATGCTTTTTGGCGAACAATAAGAATAGAACACTAAACCAATCCTCGAGAATAAAGAATCTGTGATCAGAAGAGTGCAAAACTTAACTTTACTTTTACTTTATTTTAAATTTTCTCTGAGGACAGGAATGACGGAGCAAAGAGTAAGAAGAGTAAGAAGAGTTAGGTTGAAGAAAAGGAGAGAATAACCAGAGATTTAAGTACTGTTTTAACGGAGCGAATAGTTTTTCAAAAGACTAGAGAATGTGTGAAGAAAACGAATTTCCATATCATTTAAATCTGATTTCATTCGCAAATTTGTGAATAAAAACCTCTATATAACGATATAACGATTCAAAGATCGGATTTATATTCATTTAATTTGAAAGGTATTACTTCTCATATCATACATGACTTGTTTCCCAAAAAAAATATCTCAACAATGAATTGTCGAGAGAAGAATATAATCGGTTTTGAACTGAAAAACAGTTTGTTTTGGTAGTTATCCAGAGTTACATTTCTTTATATCAATGAATTGCAAGAAATTAGAGCTCATATTCAAAGAGATCTTATTTTTTGATGAAATTCAAGTACATTTCAAATATAATTAAAGTGAAGCCGATGTAAAAATTTCAGTCATGTCTTCTCCTTTTTCGGTGAAAATTCGATTTAGCGCTGAGTCGTTGTCTGAGTGCATAACTCTAGTCTATTGCACTGACTCTCCAAATGAAAAACATCACAATTCATTAGATAAGGAGTTAGAAAATTGAAAGCAACCGAATAAATTTTAGTGGTAATGTTCATCACGAACTTTCTCTCCCTCTCCTTCACTCATTCATACACTCCCTATACTTTCCCCTCAACTCTTCACTTTTATCAATACTGAACAGTGAAATTCAAGTCAACTCTTAACTAAAAAAGTAAAGGAAGAGAACGAAAGAGAGAAAAAAGGAGAGGTCTGTGCGGTTTAATACATCAATAGTTAGCGATGTCTATCTGTTAGAAGTCTTCTTAAAGGAATTTATTTCTCTCTTCCTATGCATTACTAGACTATGAGTTAAGAGTAGCGATAGTTTATTACTGAACAGTAGTTTTGGTTCTGATATATAATTTAATAAAAAGTTTGGCGAACACTAACTAAAACATACGCTAACCATGACTTGAATTAACTGCGAATTCGCTTTTCTTTAAACTCAGACCAAATGTTAGCCAAAAAATGAATAAAACTAAATGAAAAGCTGAACATAATTGCGAGTTATCGCCCACTTCCAACCCTTATGGCAGAGACGCGACAATTTACGTTAATATGATTTAATACCTGAACCTTACAGTAGAGTAGAGTAGACTTTCAAATAAATTAACTTAAATGGAGTGCATTTTGAAAATATTATTACTTAAACTAATATCGAAACTAATTTATATTTTTTATCCGTAATTTTTAACTAATTTTCAGTTCATTTGTAAAACAAGTCAACACTCGCCTCAGCACAGGTCTGATTGAAAATTTATTAACTGTAAGGACGACATAAAAAATAAATTTACTTCAAATAAATATATTTAATTCGATAGACGGAAAGGACTGGTATTCTGTGTGTATCTATTAATTCCAGTGATCACACATTCATTCAAATTGAAAGCCAAAACGTGACACAGAATTAGAGTTAGGGTTAAAAAGTTTTTTTTCTGTCATTTCATGTGATTCGGCCAACAGTTGTGCCAATGATGTGGACATAGAGTTAACTGTTGTGTATATCACATTTACAGCAAAAGACATAGCAATGCATTATATGAGCGAATAATTACAAGTTCAGGTCACATAACAGCACAGCACACACTCACAGACAGAACACTAACAACACTCTTGTATTGGCATTCAATTCCTGATGTCATTCCAAGAATACGTTAGTTTAGATTAGTGTCCGAAACCATTATTACTGGCTATAGATCACCAGATCTCCAACTCATGGCCAGCGCTGACACGCAATCCATTGAGTGACTGCCGACAAACACGACTCGCAAATCACTTCTACGTATGCAATGATTTTTCATTTCAATAAATCATTGCTTTCGACGATAATTGAATTCAATTTATTTTCTCTGATTTCAAACTTATCGACAAATACTTTAACGCACCGTTTCTTCCAATCAAAAGAAGTGAATAATTTTTTTTCACAACAAACTAATCATTAGTCTCCAGACCTGAACAGTGCAGTACCGGATCCATTTCTATTTTTACTTTTTGCTTAGATTCAATTTTTTTGCTAGATTCTCAATGATTCCCAATGATTCTCAATTCTGTGCCTCACTCTTCCTATAAGTGAAGTCTTCTTAGAAAATCAATTTGATTCTCAAGTCTATGGGCGAAATAAGACTGTAAGACTGGCACAGACTGTCTATTTGGTTGGGATGTTGTATACAAACAAACTGGTAATCAAATAAAAGCCTTGTTATCAGCGATAATTTATCGGTGCTATTGATCAGAGCGTTAGGCTTTAAGCTAAAGCACTGTATGAAAACCGATTCTCTGCCCCTTTTATGACAGAAAAGTGTATAAAAGTGTTGGAAAGGAATATCAGAAAATAGTATACATTTGTTGCGATAACACAACAACTCATTATTAGAGTTATGCTATTCTATAATGAAATGGGATTCCAGTGATTAGAGAGTCGGTGCGCTTCATATACTCTCTAAGTTTAATATGAAATTTCGTGGATTATCTTCAGTTATGCTCTTCTTTAATATCTTTTCTGTAGACTAAAGTATATGACCTAAAGATTAAAATTACCGAAAAATCCGATAAATTACTGATAGAGTTATGGTTAGATCGCATCAAACCAATAGACAGTGAATTAAAAGGGATCGACAAAAGTCGAGTCACAAAAAGAGGAGAAAAACCAATTTTATGGTTATTGTCAGCGATTTAATGCTTTCATACAATTAAATTGTTTTCAATCTAATTATGGTATTTGTGTTATAGTTTGGTCTTGAGTTGAGTTGCAAAAGCAAAACACAGTCAATAGAATTACCCGAATAAAAATCAAATCAAATTATTGGCCGAAAGTCACAGCAAATTGAATTCAAAGAAAAAAATTTGATTTATTTTTTGTTGTTTTGTTTTTAACTTTCATTAAAAATTTATAAATTGAGTCAATGATAATAACCTGAAAATCCATTGAAAGCCTTATCTCACAAAAGCTTTAGAACTTAAGAAAATTATTGCAATAAAAAGATTCTGAATTATAGAAAAGTCTTAAAAGTTAAGGGATGTACACATATCGCACAACAATTCAAGGAAATGAGTGAAAGCGTTATATTTGCCATTAGTGAAAATTGAACTTGCTCAATCCCTAATAATACTGGCAATAATAAGAGAAGCTTTTACTTACTGTCGAAATCAAGAGCTGAACAATAGTTTGTGATAATTGCAGAACACATTAATAGTGGTATAAAATGTTTGATCGAAGTCTTAGTTTTGGCCATTGTTTTCGTCTGACACAGAGTTAATGTTTTCCTCTCATAAGACGAGTGATGTCTGGATTGGCAGCTAATGGACGACAATAAGAAATATAATAGTTGTTGACTGAAGACAATCGAATGGTCACTAATGTTGAATAGTTTGCATCCGATGGTCACAAGTGTGTGTCTCTGTGTATGTGTTGTGTATATCGTCAAGAAAAGCAAAAAAACAGTAATATATGAAAGACTAGAAACAGAATAAAAGTTGTGCCAACTCTTATCTCATGTTGTTCTCAGTTTTCTGTTGATGTCCATTAGGAATAAATATAACCAATACTAGAGAAGGAAGTGCTCACTATTGATGGCAGTCAAACAGATCACAAGATTGTCTTATGATAAGTCTTCGTATGTGAGCTATAACTAACTCTTCGCTACAAAGATTATACTCAAAGTAGAGATGAAAAGACAGTCCAAAGAAATAAGAGTTGAAATTCCGGCAAAAACTCAAGACTTTAAGTAGTTTTTGGTATTTTCTTTGCGATCGACACTTAATTTTTTTGACAAAAATTCTTTTTACAGTTCATCTAATTTTAATGGTTTAGAAGTTTAGATCATTGCCTTATAGTCTTATCACTTCTTTTCTTAAAATTCTCTTAACTTTTCAGATGAAGACATATACAGTCTTTTTAGAAACACTTTTTTACACAAAATATCAATAAAATTGTTTCAACACTTTTTTGTAGTTATTATCGCAAATTAATAGCATTAGATAATTATAATAACAAATTATATGTTTTCAATCATTAAATTATTTGATGAATAGATTTTTGTTATTATAGAAGAGTTCTCGGATTACAATATATTTATGGCGATAATACTCTTCAGTTCATTCAACTGAAGATATAATAAATAATCGCAAAATTTATTATTTGTAATATTTTTAAAGTTATGAAAAGTTTTTTAAATTCAAAATCAGTTATTATTTAAAACTTTAAGCGCTTTTCAGATGACAATTGAAATGTCGATTATTTGAAGTTTTATTAAAACCAATTGTATTCTCATTCAATGAAAAACAATTAATTTGAATACAAATTGAAATTATATCTGAAAACAATGTGTTATTTATATTAAATTATAATAATTTTCACTTCAAATGCTATACGAAAGTACAGATTGTTTGCACAGAATAAGAGGTTAAAAACGTTATGAATGTATTGAATCAAATGAAAAGTTGCAAACATTTAGCTTCTGTTTCGATACTATTCTCTATGAGTTGAGATGTATGGCTGTACACAACTGTATTCTAACAGTAACTGTGTTCAGCACAAGCACTGGGGCACTCTTTCCTATGATGAGAAGAATCGGTTCTCTGTTGAGTCTGTCCACAGAAAGCGGTCGATAACTGCTATGTCTATACGGCGTAACATAAATACTATTGCAATAGCGATATGAGGACATCGACATACCAGTGCCCGATTCATAGCCTACTGAGTGTTGGCATTCAAATTGTGCCTTCACTTCACATCACATTTAATAAAATAATACTTTATCCAAACGAACACAATTAGTGATAAGAAGACAAATCATAAAATTATATTATCTATCATTAATTTATCAGTTTTTCTCTACTTTTGCATCGGATTCAACCCTACATTCATTAATTTCTGTCAATCTCTCTCTCTCTCTCTCTCTCTCTCTCTCTCTCTCTCTCTCTCTCTCTCCCTCTTTCTCTCTCCTCATTTACTTACTTCTTATTCACAGATTATTTTTTGATTTGTTTGCCATTATTCTCATCCTTTCATTAATTTTATATATTTCTTATATCCTTATATATATCCTTATATTTTGTATTTCCTTTTTGTTAAAATCGATTACATTTTATTATTTTTATATTCAATGGATTTGTTCCAAGAATAGAAAATAAGAAAACATTTCTGTCAGAAATAATTTTGTTGATTGTTAGCCACCGATGGATTTGAGAAGAGTTCTGGGAATTAAACACAGAATAATGGCTACAATAGTTTAAATACTTGTAATAGTTATTGACAAAAGAAAACTCATGTATTCATTCGATAACTTTTATTATTTTTTCTTTTATTTAATATAATTCTCTCAAAACAATGTCTTTGTCTTAAATTTTTTGTTCATTTCGTTTAAACAACAGACATATTAACCATTAATTTTTTAACGACTTTTTACATATTCATAATTTATTGGATTATAAGCATTCAATCCATCAGTTTTTATCTCCGTTTCAAACAAAAGATAATTATTTGTTGACTAAAGAGATATCAAACTTAATGCCGAAAAAACGTATCGCAAACAACAGTAATGTTTGAAATTATAATCAATTATTACTCTTAATTGGAATCGACATAAAATTTTCCATTAGATTAAAGAGTATCTGATATTCAGTTAATTACTTCTTTGAAATTCAATTTTAAATGGAACTAGAATAAAACATATGTCTAGATGATTTATGGCAAGGATATTTTCAAAATAGTATAACAGAAAAAATGATAAGAATCTGATGAGTTTGAGTGAAATTTGAGTAATACATCATCTAGCTCACGCTTATTATACTCTTTTAATTTTTATTCTTGCAACAAATCTGAGGCAAACATACGTTTTTTGCAAACTATTCTATAAAAAAAAGCGAAACAACAGAATATTTGGCTATAAATCCAAATTTATTCTGAACCGTTAGGAAAGTCAAGTCGTAATAGAAAGAAATGTTAGTGCAGTTAAACTTTAAGGTAATTCAATTTGTTTTGCACTCGTGTTTTAACACAACTCTCGGACGGAAATACTTCTTGTTTTCTATGAAAAGATAAAATATATATAAAACAGAAAATACTTTTAGAAATAGCAGTAATTGAAGAACAAAAGTGAACATAAAATCTCATTTCCTTATTATATATAATTCCGGTTCTATTGACTGAAAGAAATACATTTTTCTGTTGTGAACATCACTTATTCGTCTTCCCTTTTCTTCTTTCACTTCAATCAGATATAAAAGAGTTGTAATATATTCATGTTATAACTCATAAGACGTTTGCGATTATAATTGACAACATTTCGGTCAATGACTTATAAGTGAAAAGTGAAGTATTAGTAATAGTTGTGAAGCATTGAATTGTTTTTGTGTGTCCTTCCAATCAAAATATAATTTATAGTCGCCATAAGTTTTATATAAAAGCAATTTATTCGAGTTATATAAAACCATAAATATTTGTAGGAATATGTCGATTGATTTACAAGAAAAGTGTATCCAAAATCAAACTCCAATATAATCAGTGGATGAGAGAAATATGTGAAGAATATGTGAAGAATATGTGACCATTTATTTGATGTGTGATTTGTTTGATATTACTTTTATGGCCAAACATATCATGTAAACCAATTTTCTCACTTAAGCCTAAAGAATATTCCCTTCACTTAATTGATATTAAGAGTTGAGGCGATAAAAATAATCTCATTTATTCAGTTTATGTCAGAAAATATATTCAGATTTATGGACACATTTTTAAGGGTTTCACTTTTGTACTCAACTTATTAGAAGTAACCAAATTTGAATTTCTTGGTTTCTCTTCCAAAAACATATTTGCATTGAAAGCCTGTTTGTGTCACTCAAAAGTCACTTTTGATTTCCAGATTTGAATTCATATTTATATTTATACACTTTTTATATAATATATAAACTCTTTTTTTTTCTTAAATAAGTTTAATATTTTTCTCATAAAACCAATTCTCAAATAAAATGTAGAGTTAGTATAAAATATATAATATTTTGACTCTCAATTCCATTATAAATATTGATCTATAAATTGAATAAACAAATCATACAATTTCTCAATGAATTGTAAACATAGGAAAATCTATTTTCAAAAAATATTTATATAAAGTTTAAGTTTAGACTCAATCGTCTCATTTAAGAGCACTCGTTATCCACTTATTCACAAAATTGAAGCATCAAAACGACATTCAAAAGCTGTTCAAAAGATTAAAACCAATTTCTAAATTGTCTTAAAGTCTCTTCTCTTTTATAAATACAGTGTATTGTCAATAGAGTCAACCAATTTTTAAAAACAAATTTTTCAAACCCTATATAAACAATAGTAAAAAAGTATGGGTAATGTCAACAAATGGGTTTTGTCAACAATTTTCTTATAACCAAAAATGGTTGATCTTATTGTTAGAAGTCTGTATTTATAAAAGATATATTATTAATTTATCATTAGTTAAAATATCTAAAACAATTAACATTCAATTAATGTTAATCCTTCATTTGATAATGCTAATTATACGAACATGGTAATTTATTTAAGTAAAGAGAAAAAGAAAATATCTTTTGCTGAACAATATTTGAGATAATTTTATCAAATATTTTATAGAGAAGTCCTTTGAGTCAAATTTTCAAAAGGATTGACATCAAAACAGAATTAATGGACACTGAGTTTTACCTTTTATTCATTTAGTTTTAAAATGAATAATAAATTAATTTAAATTTTAGCCATAATTTCGGAATTAATGCAAATGTTTGTCAACTTTTTTTGGATTACATTAAAGTGCATTAAAATAATTAGAAATATAAAAGGGATGCCATAAGTGATGCCAAAAGTGATGCCAAAGTGAAAGCACTTTAGATCTTAAGTGAAGCCTTAGTTATGGTTTGACATCATTTGAGGCATAAAATTATGGAAAAACAATTGTCAATAGAAATGGTTGGGAATCGATCAAAGCTATCAAAGCATAGACTGACAGTTAGTGACGGCATCGCAAATGATTAGCCCTTTCCCACTCAACCAATCTATCAATTCTTCGCTCGTCCTCTACTAATACTTCACAATTGGTAACCAAAAAATAATTTTATCTCAATTTTCAGTCTCTTTATTCATTCAAAGCAATTGCTATTTGAAAACACAAACTATTTATTTGGTTATGGCATCAATTAATTTCAATGCGCTCTTCCACTCATCCATAGCTCTGTCGGACTACTGACTACTACTATGTATTCCACGAACCAGAATAATGAGTGAGACTTTTTCAAACAGAAAAATGCCGTTTTTGAACTTTTATGGTAATTCATTTCATTTCACCAAAATTTTGTTTTTACTCTTCTTTTCCGGAATTGAAAAAAAAGAGAAAAAATATATACATTTTTTTTATATTTAGTCTATGAACTAATGGCAGACTTCCTGAACACTCAAATGAATTATTTATTCCTAATCGAAAGCAAATATAAATTCATTGAACAAAATCTGAGCATAATTTTAAAGTTTAGTAAAAATCAATTGAATAAAAAACCATTATTTAGGAGTAGGTTTCATCATGCATTAAACTTATTCTAGTCAAAATATTCAATGATTTTCCACTAGGAATTCGAATACTATTTGAATACTAATTTAACTAAAAAATATGATAGCTTCAAATTTATTAATTTCATCATTTAATGGAATTAATTTTTTTTTTATAAATGTTTAGCTTTTAATGTAATTTTTAGATAAAATTAATGTGTATTTTATTAATACAATAATTCTAACTTTAAAATAAATTTAATCTTATAATAAAACCCTAAAAATCAAACCTACATTAGAGAAAGTGAATAAATTTAAGCAAGCAAAAATTAAAAACACACTCTTTTGGGAAATAAAAATGGATTTACATCTAATAATTTGCAATTTATATGTCTATGAATTTATGTAAAAGCGATCCCTTTTGGGGTTAAAATTCTCTTTTTTCCAGTCGTTATATGAAATTTGACCATGTTCACAGTGTCAACAAGAACATATACTGAATAAATTTGATGATACATCGAGATTCTAGAATAAAAGCATCTAATGGTCTGAGCATTATATACCTCTTAGAGCTGATCAGAGAATATTCTTATAGTTTGGAACAAAACAAGAGTTCCACCTATTTATTGTTCAAAACAAAATGTTCTCCAATTTTTGTTCTGTTCATTGCTTTGTGAACATCATTTAGAAATGAGTATATGATTTGTGAAGAGTGCGATATACAGATAATCTACAAAACCATTATTAACCGCCCATTTCTTTTCATGAGATTTTGATAGAGAGGGTGACTCTCATATTGTAAGGATAGCTCTACTAAATATTTTTAGGGGTTTTTCCTACAGTTTTTGATTGTTATAAATTGTGTTCCCATTTATTTGTGGCTAATTAATGATCTCTGAATAAAATAGATATTTATTTATATATAGTTTTGTTCTCTCTTTCATATCAGACAAAAGAAACAAAAATTATTGAAAATCTCATGTAAATGATTGTGCATCGCCCTGTGCTCACAACTATCCTTATGTAAGAGTACGTTAATGGTATGTTTTGACTACAAGAACTACTTAACTGGTGGACAGCCTTTGTATTGAATCGTCTTTTGTATAAACAAAACAAACAGAAGAAGAGAAATGTTTTTGAATAAAGGAAACGAATGAATCGTTTTTACATCAATGCATCGCTAAGAGGAGAAACAACAGAGAGAAGAGAGAGATGAGAGGACCGGGAGGATAGCCATCCACTACAAACACTATACACTATCCTATGGTTTGTTTCGAAGTCAAACTAGAGATTCATTGGCAGTAAATGGAGAGAAACAGCGGGAAATCATAATAAACCAATAGACAAAAAAGAACCAGAGACAACTGTGTAATGCTATTTCTACTGTATTGCCTATTCTGTGTTGACAGCACTGGTTATAAGGCCAGTAATGTTAATATTAAAACATTTCTATCGTTTTTCTCTGTTCTTTGTGTCCACTTTTGTTTGGTTTAAAAGCAAAAATAATAGTAACACAACTGATCACAATTATTGTCTGAATTTGTGTTTTTTTACTCTTTCAATGTGTTGTCTATCAATAGACACAACACATAAGGCATAGCATTCAATGACTTCTCTTCAAACATCAACTTTTTTTTTCATCTAAACGAAAGTCTTTACATAAAACTGAGCTAAAAGTGCTTTTAAGGTTCAAACAAATATAGCGATGAATAGCCAGTAATGCATCAGAAAAATAATAAGAGTTGAAGAATCGGAAGAATAAATCGAAGATTAAGAATAAGAGATAAGAGAAAGAAGAAAATACTGTCTTTACTTATTGGACGATCGCTTTTGTGTTAAAGAGTTTAATAATAATAAAATCAATTCTCAGACAAAATCACAGCTCAAGTATTAGACCAAACATTTGAGTCAACGACTACTGACATTACAACTGACAGCAACTAAGACCGGCTCTTATTGGCCCCAACAGACAATATTCTTGTGTATCATATGTTAGACCCGAGTGAACCACAAATACAAACGATTGTCATTTGCCTCACAAACAGATAACTAAATACATTTCAAATTAAAGTCAACACTTTTTTAATATAAAATATATTTCAAAATAAATTCTGTCATTAATTCATATATTAATGTTTGGATGAGAGGATGAGTTTCAAAATAGTTGTGTTACAACTACTCCACAATCAATGACGAGTCACGAGTCAAGTGTCTCATATATTTTGAAATTTCTTCTCTTAAGTAAAAACCCATTAAAAGGTTTAAAATAAATAGTGGTCTCAAAAGTTGGTTCATAGTTAGTCTCGTTATGACCTCAAAAGATTTACCAAAAGATTTATTTGAGATTTGTTTGATTCAGGTCTTCATTACTTAAACACTAAATCATATCAAAATCAAGTTCTTGTTTAGACTTAAACTTATGATAAGGGGATGAGTCGTTATATGAGTTGTTATAAGAGTCCACACAATTCTTACAACAAATTACATAACATTTGTCACCAAAACTTAAACGATTTCACGGCTTTCATTAAAACACGATTTAACACATTTTTATTATCGATTGAAAATTTTAATTAAAAACTATTTTCTAATTTATTGTTTGCAGGAATCAAATTATCATGTATTGAATGACAAACAAAATCAAAATATTTTACCTAGAATATTTATTTTATTCTCATTTAAATTTTAATATCTTAATATTAAAAATTCCTAAATTATGACAATGATAATTTTAAAATATTCATAATTCTTATATTTATAGAAAAACTTATCTAGGCATTTTAAATTGACTAAAAGCATCCAAACTTTTTCTAAGAGAATTTCAACCATTGTCTTCTAAATTGAGCCTTGCTAAACTCCTAAACTTTACCAGTTGAGGCTTATTAACAAAATTAATTACCAAAATGTGGAACAAAAAGAAAATTATAGAATTAAACTCGAATTTGATTAGAAATGATATGAGAATTATGAACAAATGAAAAATGAATGATGCTAGATTGTTATATTAGTTCTTTAATATGGTTTAAAAGGGTTCACAAAATGGCTATTCTCTACACTTTTTAAAAATCAATAGACTTTTTATTGATTTTAAAACAAACAAAACTTTTATACAGAGAATTAAAAATAGAGTCCAATATGTAATTATGTTAATCCCCTTCGGGGCCAAAGAAAGCACTTAACGGTAAACAAAATTAATTAGTAATGAATTCCAAAATTCTACTCTAATTTCTATCACATTCTCTCCGTTTCTCCAGAATTCAATTAACATTTCAGTATTGAGATTGAAATGATTCAAAAGGGATCCCCAACACCGACAACATTTCATTGAGAAGAAGCCACTCATAACTATATTAACAGCTATTTATGAATACCTGGTTTTCTTAGTCTTATATCTCATTTGAGAAAGAGTTGGAAAATAAGATTTCATTATAAATATTATAATTTAAGTTAACTCTTTTAGATCTAAACTGATTATAAACTCTAAATTAAAATTCAATGATTTATATCAACTCATTTAACATTCACTTAAAGTGATTCTTTGAGTCAACACTTATTACAAGTTTATGATATGATCTATGATTTCATTTCTTAAAACATATATTAATATTTGGGCCAAAAATCTGTGAAATTCTCAAGTTTATTACTCATTAAAATTAACAAAATTTAGTAAGGTGATTACTTTCATTAGCCCCACTTATTTCATTATTGATTATCTTGATTATTAACTTGATAAAATCTATTAATGTGATTATTTTCATTCAAATTAATTTTGAAAATATTAAGTTTTTATATACAAAAAAAAAAGAATGTTAGCAAGTCAATTTGTAAAGAGTACTGAAACAAGATTTACTAAAAATCAAAATTCTTATTTGAAAAAATATCCAAGAATAGATTAAAATAGAATATATGAACATTTATTTAGAATTCTATTTACTATTAAATATTGAATTTATATCTTTTGTAATATCGGAAAAGTTGTTCACTTTTATGGATCAATAAATGAGTGAATGTAGTAAATGTAGTGAATAGGAATTGGCCTCAAACCTTTTTATATAATAGTAGGACATCTGTTTCCAAATCTTACCATATTTTTAAGAAGAGTTAAAGGTCTGTCAAATGTTGGGATAATTTTCTAATTAGAGAACTTGTGTTGAAGTTCTCCTAATTTGGGAAAACGTTTATCCAATTTATATAAGTTTTGGCAAAAGTCAAGAGTTTGTACCAACAAATTAAGTTTTGTTCACAAATTAGACATTAAGTTAATTATAATCAATAGTTTTAGATTCGAACCATCAAGAGTTCATTCATGACTAGTGACCCACAGATGAATAACCGATAAATGATCAAGCTACTCTAAACTGATTCCTACAAGAAATGTGTCAATAGAGACACTTTTGCCGCTAAATTGTCCACTGATTGACATCGATGTGAATCAATTTGAAAGAAGTGTTGATCCCATTGAAAGCAATATAAATGTTGTGCATCACATCACTGGTCCCACCGATAACTAAAGAAAAAATCCATAACTTTTAACTGACGGCTAAAGCTCTCCATATCTTTGATCAATAGCTTAACTCATCCAAACTCTTTGACATATAGAGAGTGAATACGAGTCAATACGAGGCAATACGTCCACAACTATTATAGTCAGCGGTCGAACAGTTGACACTAAACTATATCTCTGACAACAAACTAAAACTAAAGGCTTTGCAAAAACTCAAGTATTAATAAAATAGAAGTCATTTATCATAATATTCAACAAAAAAAGAGATTTGCAGACAATTTTCAAAACTTCTTCACTAATTGTCGACAAAATTATAGAATAAAACCCAAAAAAGTTCATAAAAACCATTTCAACACATTTTTATCAATTATTTTCAATTTAAAAATATATCATTTAATGTAAAAAAAATAAAATAAAATACCTTTCCCTTTAACAATTGATTTTGGCTTCTGGAGTGTCCAAGGTGGAATGGGTGGAATAGTGAGACTGGAACTCACAATTAGTTTTACATTTTGTCGGTTATTTTGTGTTATGCAATAAAATGTTGGCCATTGACTGGTCTTTAGACTCAAGTGTTAAACCGATTGAACTTTGAAAAGATGTCATTAAAGATAATGGTTGGGGTCAGAAGGCATATGTCCAGTGTTTATGGGAGTCACTGATCTCAGTCTCTAATCATTTGTGAATCGCGATCCTCACTATAAAATCAGAGATTGACTCGAGTTTGGACTCACTCTCAATACAAACACAAATGAAAATAAGTCTTAATTTAATTTATTTATTGAAATAAACATAACTTTGCACTAAATGTCAACCAAATGATCACAAATTAATTAAAACTAAATCCATTCAAAACATTTAAAATGTCTAATCGATAGCACAGAATGACTACAAAATAATTTACAATTAGTGTATATTTTATGAAATGATTAAAATGTAACACAATTCAGAAAAAGGGGGTTATTTGACATAAACAACACACAAAAAAGTGAAATCAATTGAATCAATTAAAGCATTTTTGTAATAACTTTTGTGTTTATAAAAATTGGCGGTCAATCAGTGAAAATCATGATTTCAACTCTGGAAAAGTACTTTGACTTTGTATCACAACTTTTTATTATACCTCTACCTTGGTTATTACTTCTTATTAATGTGGTCAAAGTTTGAATATAATTTTTGCAGCAATCAATTTATTTAAATTTATAACCATTATATGATTTCAACTATAATTCAGTGCTTTTTCTATTACTATCTATAGATTCTATACTGTATATGAGCGGAAAACTGGGCACCAGGATAAATTTTCTATAAATTATGAAGCTAATCAGAGTGAGCATGGTTAATTTTTTATGACTATTTCTTCTGATTTCTATTTGAGTAAATTTAATTATTAATTAATAATTTGAGTTAATTTCTTAATGACATCTAATAATACATTTGCAGTAAATTTAATTTTATAACTATAAATAAATTTATTAAAGTATCATGCAATATTCATTCCACATTCACTATATTTAACAGATTCCTAGATAAAATTCATTCATATCAAATTCTAAGTGGTCAAGAGTATATTGAAAGGATGAATTAGTTATAGTATTTATCAAAGTTATCAAAGATTGCATAAACTGCTAGAAGATATACTCAATAAAAAAATGGAGTCCTTTACTATTTTATCCTTGACATATTTATCCTGAAACTATAGTAAATGGTTTAATGTTTGCATTTAATTGACATGGGTGGTTTTGCAATATTCATCTGTTAATTGGTTGCCTCTAAACATATCTCTATTTCCAAAAAGATTTCTAAAAAAGATTTAGTTTTTTCACTCTTTTCACTCTTTTTTCTGTGTTTTTCAAAATTGAAAGTTTCGTATAAATACGACTCAGACTTCACTTTCAATCATTCATTCATTGGTTTTTAGTCTCTTTAGTGATTTCGACCAAAGCTTTCAACGCAAAGATCACTGAAATTATGAGTCTTAAAGTCTTTGTAAGTTTTCTCAGTGTTTGGGAACTGACGGGAAAAATAAGATTTTCTCTTCAGTCAAATGTTTTAAAAGATTGAAATTGAATTCAATTTCGTGAAAAACCTCAACACATCTCTCTTTCAGAGCGTATTAGCTCTCATCGCGTACGTTCAATGCGTACCCGGTGGAGGTTATGGTGGAGGTTATGGTGGAGGACTCGGTTATGGTGGATATGGTGGAGGATATGGTGGAGGATATGGTGGATATGGTGGAGGATATGGAGGTTATGGTCTCTCCGGCTCTCTTGGCTACGGAGGATATAGAGGTATTGCAGGTTATGGAGGTCTTGGAGGATATGGAGGTTATGGCGGTGGTATTGGATTAGGCGCTGTTGCTATTGGTGGTCACACTCATACTACAAACACTGTCGCCGTTCCAGTGGAACGACCGGTCAGTACTCTGTCTCTCTCTTTATTAAATGATTTTTTTTGATGACTCATTGCTTTGATTTATGATAAAAAATGAATTTAATATTAAAATTATATTTCAGTGTTTTTTGAAATGAAAAATATTATAATAAATGTTAGTCTCATATGAAGTGAGGAATTCAGTAGAGAATAGCATTCTTTCAAACTTTTATAAAGATTAGAGTAAATATGATTTATGTGATTGAAAATAGTCTTCCGCTGTTATTGTATTTTATCAAAAGATAGTGCACTCAAAATATCAAAAAAAACAAAACAAACAGAAAAAGAAAACAAATATTATATCAAAACAAATGATTTAAATTATGAGAAGAATTGAATTGAATTTAATTTATTTTAAAACTGATTATTTACCAAAAGGTTGCAGTTCCTCATACCGTGCCAGTTGTTCAAAGAGTAGCTGTTCCCCACGCAGTTCCTGTCCCTGTTGATCGTCCAGTTCCTCATCCAGGTATTGGTTTTTTAAATTTAATTAAATTGAATTAAATTAGAAACTCTTCAAAACAGTTCCGGTTGACAGACCATATCCAGTAGACAGACCATATGCTGTGCCAGTTGTGCAGAGAGTATCAGGTAATCAAACAAGATCAAACTTTATTATTTCATATAATTAAAACTTATCTTTTATAATGAAGTCCCGGTTCCCGTGGATCGACCCTTTCCCGTTGATCGTCCAGTTGCAGTTAGAGTAAATGTACCAGTGCCCCATCCAGTCCCTGTTGTTCAAAGAGTAGCTGTGCCATCCCCCGTTCCAGTTGATAGACCAGTGCCCGTTGGCATTCCTTCACCAGTTCCGGTTCCAGTTGTCCAAAGACAGACCGTTGGAGTTCCAGTGCCCGTTCCTGTCGCTACTCCAGTAGCCGTTTCCACCGGAGTTGTTGGTATTGGAGGTATTGGAGGTATTGGAGGTTATGGACTCGGTGGAGGATATGGTGGTTATGGACTCGGCGGAGGTTATGGAGGTTATGGACTCGGCGGAGGATACGGAGGTTATGGACTCGGCGGAGGTTATGGAGGTTATGGACTCGGCAAAGGATATGGAGGTTATGGTATTGGAGGAGGTCTCGGTTATGGTGGCTATGGTGGATATGGAGGTTATGGCAAAGGTATTGGTGGTTATGGATTAGGAAAAGGATGGAAAAAATAAATATTGAGTTATTGAGTCAACTGAATGAACCATTTTTTAAATTATAGACAAAAGAATTGGTTTTTCGCTCTTAAAAGTCATTTCTAAAAATACAAAACTATTCCTCACTTTTTCATACTTTTCTAACTTTTTTCTCTATTTTTGTATATAAATTAATTTAATTCTTGATTTTAGAAATGAAAATAAATTAAATAAAATTTTGCAAAAACTTTATATATAATAAGACTTACATTTAATTAAATTTATAATAAATTGAATGAAATAATAAAATACTTTTAGACTACAATTTATTTGAAATGTCTTCAATCGAAAAATAAAAATTAAGTAAAAGTATTGAAACAGAATTAGTCGTTAATATAGTTTAGAAAGACATCACATTTTTATCTGATTCCTAACTCTGTCACAAATGGCTTTAATCATATGTTGTGCGGAAACAACAGTACCAAATGATACCATCGAAGGCAATGGCAGTTATCGAAAGAATTAGTATAATTAGAATTCCTTCAATTCTGTGATTTTCTGTCAGACAAATACTAATATTAATAATAAATTCAAATGACTTGAAATGAAAGCCCACCCAAATCTGTAGGAGTTATTATTGATTCCGTTTGTCCCAAATTCGATGATATACTACTTAAATTCATCTTGCTCAGGCGGTTCTCGTCAATTGTTAACTTCCTTATTATAACCAAAAGAATAATTACTAAAATTCAAATCTAATTATATCACAAAAATTCTAATGAAATTCTATCGAATATTATAAACTATTACAATTAGTAAACTAGGAGATAGTATGAGCCAAGAATTTTCAAATTCTTTTTATAATTAATTATAATTTGTATTATATTTTGAATTAAAATCTCGCGATTCATAACATTATTTAATTTTGATTTCAAAACAGAATTTTTATAACAAACTTTAAGTGATTTTCAGATCAATCGATAGATAATTGATTAATGGCTGACACGAGAATTAAAGATGACATCAATATCGCTGAGAATATATTCGTGGCAGTTTTGGCCTATACTTTCGAGTTTGCAATCATTTATTCCATGACAACATTTCTGATATTTTGCGGTCTTTACGCCTATGTTTGGGCCATACAAGCGGTCGGTCTCTTATCAATTCTGGTCAGTTGTTTGTCATATTTTCTATTTATAAAACCTTTTTTTACAATAATTGATTGATTGTTAGCATTTGATTGCAATACCGTTGGCCTACTATGGAGTCAGAAAAGACTTCCGAATTATGGTTTTATTAAGTCTTCTCTTTTGTTGCGTTTGGTTTATACTTATCATCGTTTATGTCGTCGTCTTTAGTGTCCAGAAATTCAGTAAATATTCGATCCATTAATTAATTTAAACTAAAATATGAAATCCCATTCTATTAGACGGTAATGACTTCCCGTACCGATCACTACATCACATCGTTTTAGCCGTTTATGCAATTCTGGATATCGTTGTTGTTCTCATGCTTTCCGTCGATATTATCAGTGAAAAGAGTCACAAGTCTTTACGAAAATCATTAAATCAGTCGCCAGAAACAGCCGACCAAAAAGTCGACCAAAAAGCACAAATCCCGACATCACCGACAATACCAGCGACTAAAGAGATCAGCACCAAAAAGTCAACCACCGGAGGACTCAAAACATAACAAAATTTTATACAATTTTTTTCTAAATATTTCGATTCGTTTTCATTATTTTATTATAATTTTATTTTATTTTTAATTAAAAACAAATACAAAATTATTAAAATAAATCTTAAATTATGAAATCATTTTTAAAGACTTAATGTTTCAGAATCTGAAATTCAGATTATGAATGGATTAAAAGTTATGCTATTTATCAGTAATTTATTTATGATTAATACTGTTATCAGGGGTATAGCCCTTGGTATAACCGTTGCTCATCGATGCATAAATAATTAAAGCTATTTATTACTCACTAAAACAACATAATAATAATATTTTAACTTTTAATGGTTGTAAACAGAATAAACAGAATAATATTTTAATAATATGAGTGATGAGCAAGGTGATTCACTGCATACTAAATATTTATCAGTTAATGAACCCTGATGATAAAACATGACTTGAAACTTACCTTCGATACTATTGCTATAAAATTGATAAACAATTAATGGAATAAAAACTTAGTTTAATGACTAATTTGTTGGAAAAGTGGCACAAATTTAGTGACATTTAATGAAATAATTAATATATAAAACATTGTTAACAAACAAACAAAACTTATGAGCAAATGTTTTATGCATTTCAAGAAAGTATTCAAAAACATGTTTTTTTATGAATGAATTATAACATTATTTAACGTTTAATGAAGTGATTGAAAGCAAAAGCGTAAAAGCAGTGGAAGAGATGTGTATCTGGAAGTGCGCCCATAAATGGCAGGACTGGTATATCAGGAATGAAATGAATGGTTGACAGCAATTGACAGCGATTTTTAATCAGCTTTTTATCAATCAGTAGATAGAATTCACTGAATAGTGAACAGGTCTATGGACAGGTGGAGGTTCAGGATATGGTTGTGGTTCAGGATATGGACCTAATTGTCCCAATTATACATAAAAAGTAAATCAGTTTTTGTTTGTTTTGGAAATTTATAAGTAAAACATCGAAAAAAATGTCAGAAATTTATCATTAAAAAATTTTTGACTAAAAATTAATTTATGATTAATGGCTTCAAAGATGTGGTAATGATAATGGGTTAGCCTCTAGTACCTGGTGCTATTTGCCAAGCGCCTAACATTGTATCCGACAAACTCTTGCAATTTACGACTGGATTTCTATTTGGAATGAAATTTATAATTAGTATAAATCAAAGTAACATAAAAGTTAAAAAAAAGTACCTAGCTGATTCTCCCCTAAAAACATTCTTTTGTACGAATTGGATGTCATCTCCGTTGGCACAAATGATTTTGGCGAATGACGTCCTCTTTATTTGATGTAATTGTTCTTTAATTTCAATCAAAAACATTAATAAATTTAAAACAATATATCAGATATACCTGGAGTAAAAGTGCCAGCTTGATGACCATGCTCAAACCAAAATCTGTCGCCATATTTCAAATTATAAAATTGGATTCCGATAATACACGTAAAAGTAGGGCCAACTGCAGCGCCGGGCAGAGGATATTCAGCCAAACCGGCAGAAAATAAGTCCAAGTCGTGAACCGATCTATGGATTAACGAAAGCAGTGCTTAAGTATTGAATGGAATTGTGATAGAATTAAGTGCATTAAATGTATTAATATATACAACTAAAATGTACTTGTATAGGTTTTGGAATCTCATTCTTTGAGAGGTAGGCATGTATTGATCCAATTGATTCCAGTGAGAGATTTTCTCATCGAAACAGAACTTCAAATAACGAGTATATCCGGCAATTCCGTGATCTCTTCCTCTTTGGATATTAAATGCGGGCAAATCCAGACCATAGGGATTGTCTTTGGGTCGGTATAAATGGTTTTTCATATCAGACGATATAAAGGGATCCCTGTTTTGTGCCGCTTGACTAATAAGACCACGAATTACTGAATCCAATTGTCCGTCATAGAAACCAAAAGGAGTAAAGAAAAATTCACGCAATCGATAACCAGAAGTCTTTCCATTCGGTAATATTTCGGCGAAAACACTGTTGACTAGAGAGTGACCGAATCTGAAGGCGGCGCCCGCGAACTCGTTTAAGACACCTGAGTTCACGTGTGGATCATATTCTGTGTAACCCTCGTGTAATACATTTAATTTGAGGAATTTCATGGCATCCGGTCCTACGACAAGTGGTAACCATTCGGCGTAAGTAACGAATTGCATTTGAGCCACAACTATACGTCTGTCAACAAATAATAAACGATTAAAAAACTAAACTCAAAGAATTGAATTAAATTAGAGCCCAAAAGCATTTCTCTTAATTAAATAAAACTAATTAATATCGATCTTTGCTTTGATCGCAATCTTTGCTTTCAATTCAATTAATTTAAGCGAAAAGTTTTATATAAAGAACTTTAGTTTAGTAAAAAGTTTAATGAATGTCCTTGGCAATGTTTGTTTTATAAGGTGAGGACAAAATTAGGACTTTGAAACAATGGTCACAATTAAAGGTCACACAAAAGTCATACTTTGCTTCTTCGTAGAGGACTTCTCCATTCCAGTGAGGATTAATCCGTTTCAGTTCATTAACAACTCTATTGTGTTGTCTGAGCCAAAGGACATGCAGTGAGGTAAGACCTGGATGTTGGTTAGCTCTCTTATCGCCTTCAAATCGATTGTAAAAACAAAAAAATAGATTAAATTTTATAATACATTCATCGCATATATATTTGAGGCAAACTATAAGTGATAACCAATTCATTTATTTAATGGTTTTTTGTTTTTATATTGTTTTTGATGTTTTTGAGGTCCGATTATAATCGAGGCAAAGGAGCCGTCAAATCAAAACTATTGTTGTTTTTGAAGGCATTCAAAACTTTTACGATAAGGTTTTGGTGAAAATATATTAAGTAATGTATTCAACAATTAATGCGTTTTTATTAAATGGATTTTTGATTTTGTAATTGACTTCAATTGAATTTCAAATATTATTTAATCAAAAACTAAAGTAAATAAAAGAAATGAATTTAATTTTTATTTCAATTCATTCACTTTTTATCTGACTTCAAATAATGCGTTCAAAATGAATAAAGAAATTTATTTATGAAATTTCAAAACTAAAGAATAATTGAAATTAATTCTAAACGTTTATCATTAAATTCAAAGGAAAACAATCATTACCAAAGAATAATGGGTTTTATAACTAGCAACTCATCGTAAGAGCTAATCATTATTTAATATATGATTTTAAAGAAATCATTTCACATTAAACGACACAATAATCACAATAATTATGTCTTCCAAAATAGAAATGGTTTTCTCGTTTCGTTAATAATAAGAAAGTTTTTAGAATTAAATTAAATTGAAATAAACATAAATAAAAGAAACTATAAAAAGAGTAAAATACTTTTTCACACAAATGTGTGTTTCCGTATTCAGAAGCTGTTCTTCTGATCAAAAATTATTATTAATATTATTTAGATTTCAATTTAAAAATTCATGCGATACTTAAATAGACTCTTATGTCCAAAGAGAAGTTCAACAACTAGAATAATCAAGGTATAAAATGGGGCAATCGGCATCGTGATCAAAAGAGCAATACAAGTATAGAATAAATTGCATAAATATAACTGAATCACTCTTCATATCGCCAAAAGTGGCGGCCAATTGATAATTCTGGTCATTATTGATGTTAAAGACAGTTATTTTACAATCAAAACGAAAATGTCTAAATTTATGGCTTTATTTAAGTTGTGCTGATCTACTTTCGTCTCTTCATTAAATATTCATTTTTCAATTTCCTAAAAGCGAATGACTTTTTTCTTTGAGAAACAACTTCTGGATTTAGTTTTTGGTTATTTTGGACGCATTGAATAATCACTTAATTTGTTGTGAATTTGAAAATAGCTTTTTATCAAATCATTTCAATTGTCTGTAATTTTATTCAATAAACACTTCAGAAAAACTTTTTACTCTTTTTTTTAACTCTTCAAATGTGAAATTTTCATCGCTTGTCGTTTAAAAATAATTATTTCAGAAAAATAAAACAATAATTTGAGATGAGCAAGCTCCTAAAAACGTCTTTAAATGGTAACACAGGGTTTGGTATTAAATGGATTTTTAAAACAAAGAGTTTATCTTAAAATGTAATTTAAAAAAACAATAGTTTTTGTGGTATTAAAACAGAATTCTTTTGAAAAAATGTTTGAAAGGATAGTATTTGTTGTAAAGCATCAAAACAAACGTTAATATCCCGTACAGATAAACACAGAATAATAGTAATAGCGGTCATCGAAATGCACAGAAAGCCATTGACAAGATTTATCAATCGACGGGGCATTTGTTTGTCTCCGCTGGTGATCGCAGTCCGCAATCAATTTAGAGGCAGAGCTTGAATTCAATAAATTGTTTTCTTATTGTTGTGTTTTATTATAAAAAACACTTTTGACACACAATTTCTCTGTTGGGATAACTTATAGGCAGTCAATACTTAATTATAAGATGAATACAAATCTACTGAAAATTGTGTTCCGCTTTTCACGAAAATAAACTCAAAGAACTCTAAAACTTCAGACGATATGTAAATCTATTATTTGTGGCAGAAGTGAAATGAATGAGTTTTTTAATAATTTTTTTGAAAAGAAAAAAAACGTAAAAAATAAAGGGTTAAGAGTTATAAGAATGAAAAGTAATTCGTTTCAAATACATTATCGAATAAAATCAACTTGGTAATTAGGCTTAATTTGAATAAGAGTACCATTTGCTTAACAGACAAATCTGTGGCATAAATCAGAATAAGTTTTTGATTTATGGATAAATTAGTGGCAAAAGATTTGTTTCTCTTTTGGCAGAGAATTGCTAAAAGTATTTAATTTGAAAAGTTTGAGCGAAAAATAGGTAACAATAATAATGTTTTGATGAAAAGCGGCGAAAAAAACGCCATAAGACTATTAAAGTGATGCTTTTGAAAACAAACCTGCTTTGAAGCAAAACATTTCTTGTTCTGGTTTACTGCACTGGTCTTTGTCTGGTTCTGGAGAATGAGGTAATAGTTCGCCGCCGTTTCGTGCGAGGGATACATGCATTCGACCCGCTATTTATAGATTGTTTCGGAAAAATAAATATATTATTAGACAATTATTTAAGAAATTCAGATAATATTTACAAAATAATTCCAAAACTAATTCTAACTGTATTTGTATTTCATGTGTGGCCGACAGTTCTGATCAGCCAATAAACCTGAATTCACGCAAATATTTCAGATTACTTTACATTACATTACCGTATCATAACGTTTGACATTTGATTGATTTATTTTTTGCCTAAACTTTACCACAAAATACTCAAAATTCTAATCATTTATTTACAGTTATATTTACAGTCATTCAATCATATAATAATGTTCATATCGTGTTATCATGCTACTTTTATATTATAATTGGAGAAATATAAACAAAAAATGTTTAATACAAACTGACATAAAAGTGATATCCCCAATAAACTCTTCTAAATAAGCATGGCAAATCTTAAAAGATAAATAATTAGTCTTAAAATAACTGAATGTTAACCTTAGAAACTAATTTGTAAATATGAGTACAAGTTTGAGCACAAGTATGAGCACAACCTACAAATAGTACAAAACTTTAAACTTTAAGTAAATTCACGGCTAATCTAATTGGAGTCGATTTGAGTAATTGTTTATTGTAGTGATAATTAGTGAAGAGTGAAAAACCAGTAAAATATCTGTTCCTTCACTCGAAGAGTCAGTTAATTTAGTATAATTTCTTTATCGATCCTAAAATATGTTTTGACCCAATCTTCTAAACAAATCCAAAATAGTGTTAACTTTTCAATAAACTGTTAATTGAAAGAACACTCGAAAAAAGTAATTATTTTTTTCTCATTTTTTGATAGAAATATAATTTGTCCTAAAATTAATATTTTGATCATTGAATGGCAAAAATAATAATAATAATAATAATAATCTACAGTATATTTGTTGGTATAACACAAAAGGCAAACAACACCTCAACAACACCTCAATTAAAACAAGTTTTGGAAAGGATTGTCTCAGCACTGGAACAGGACATACCCGGACCAGATTTAGTCCAGAGTGATTCCGTCTCATTCTTCATACTTCCATAGAGTTGTGAGCCGTCGATATAAGCTGTTATTTGATTCATTTGTTCCCTTGGACCTTTTCACAAATCAAATATGCAAATTAGATCAAGATTGTTTGATAAGAATGATATTGAGATTGAGATTGTTGAATTGAAAATTATAGATTTGTTTGCAGAGTTTGCAATAAATTAACTATCAAACTATGAAACTATCCTTGCAATCGACTAAATAGAATAATAGGTCAGAATCACATAAAAACCATTTATTGTGAAAATGCTTTTTGAATGCTCTTTGAAGTCCACTTTAACTCATCTTTTATTTTACATTTAATAATAACCTGTTTATCGAGAAAAACGTTTCTATTATACAGCGAAGTGTGTTCTGCAGAGCACAGGGCGGTTATTTACTTTAAATGTGAATTAAATTGACTAGTACATCTCTTAATAAATTAGTATTAGGGAATGATGTTGTATGAAGTAAACTAGCTCATTCAAAAACATAGAGTACATAAAAAAAATTAAGAAACAAAAAGTTGTTAAGAAAATGATGAAAGAATTGTCACCTAATTTGCATTGTGGACACATCGCTGTCCGCACAAAATTCAAACAATTTTCCTCCCATTTTGAGTAGAAAGGGTCGTCCATTGGCACCAAAATGGGATAACTGCACAAAAATGTTAATCCCTTTGCATTTTAATTGTGATTTTAAAAGAGTAATGAAATAATAATAATAATAAAAAGTGTACCCAAGATATTATAACTTTAATATTTATGATAAGAATCAACTCATTAATTATGATCTAGCAAATTATTTCAGAACATTTCTTATTTATTTTAATCGTTTTTTTCTTTTTTTTTGTTGAATGACTTTCACCGAAATCCGATTCACTTAAAAAGATTTCTAGAATAAAGATAAGATACTTGGCTGTCCTTGATTGATCATGCACATAATTGTTTGAAAAGCAACTTTTATATAACACGACATAAAAATTTTAATTAAAGATAAACAGAGATGAGAAGAGATGAACACATTTTTTAAGTTAAAACTCTTTTAGTTTTTAAGTTTATCTGATTTTAATAAGAGATAAAAGGATTGACTATTATTTTAGTCACTGTTTTTCAAATCAAAGAACGATTTAATCGAATCGACTTAAGATTATTAGATATTATTAAAATAATAAGAGTTTAGAAAAAATAATTGATCCTCTTATGAGGAATGTACTCTTTCTGTACTCTTTGTGAGGAGTGTGCCCTCAATGAGCGCCACTGAGTTAAATACCTCAATAAAATCGAGAATAAATTTAAAAATAAAAACTATTCATTAAAATAAAGAGTTCAGTGAAATAACAATAAAATTACAACAAAATAAATGTGAGAAAAATATGAAATACCACTGCGGATGACTATCTCGCTCTAAAGGACAGCACTGAATCATCTTTCCGTCCTCTAATTTTAATGAATAAACCGTTAATAACTGTTATTAATGAAAAACAAGACTCACTTGTTCTGGAACTGGGCGTAAAGGCTATGTCGTGTGAAAAGAATTGACCATATTGCATAACCATATGTGTGTAAGTGGCAGGGTAATTTAGATCCCTGTGAACCACTGCTGACAATATACGAGCATTTGGTAGTGGATGACCTGTTACTGAAATCCTGGGAGCGGACTGTCCGTCAGCATATTCTGGTGCTATGAGACGAACAAAACAGGTGAACGACTTTCCCCACGTGGGATGTTGCAGGTTATTGCAACTTCCATCAGATGTTCGGTAACGGGACTGATGACACCTCACAAACTGTTCTGCCTGACACCTGTGCACAGCATTTCTGGCCTCTTCTGATTGTAGAGGAATAGAGGACAACGCCATCGCTGACTCCGCGAACTCAAAAGGATCGGTAAAACCTCGAGTAATACTACATTTCATAAAAATTGATTTATTTTTCGAATACAATTCTATTACTAATCATAAAACAAATGACATATTTATGTTTATTTGAACCAAAAATATTAATATATTATTATTAATGTATTATAAATATATTATTATTATTATTGAAGTTATTATTAAAGATTTAATTCCATAACTTTTTGATACATTTTGGGCTGACTTTAAGGAAGAGAAATATGAGCTCAGGTTCAAAAAAAAGTTCCTATTTTGTTTGACTTCAATTTCATTCTATAATATCTTATCTCAAATTTGTTAAAAAAGATTTACTGAAAAAATGCAATCTTTTATGACTTATAAAATGATATTAAGTTCTCTGAATCTAATTATAACTTCAATCAAAGTTAAGAAAGAAATGTAAATAAAATCAGAATAAAGTTTTGACTTAAGAAATGAGTTTAAAAAATAGAGAAAAAAGTGGGGGAAACCACAAAAATTGAACCTTTTTGTTAACTTGCAATTCATGTATTATTTCGTTTTATTATTTACTCATTATTTCAGCCAACAATTGATTATTTGAGTCCATTAGAAAAAAGATGAGACATTCTCTTAAAGAATATGAAATTTATTTTTAAGACTAATATTAGAGCATAAAATTAGAGCTCAAATTATTATTAAAAATCAAATAAAGTTTTGGTCAAAAGTTAATCATTGTTTTACTTCAAATAATGACAATAAAGAGATGAATGTATGAATGTGTCCCTGAAATGGTGTTTGAGTGTTCCTGTGGTCAGATAAGAGGAAAATTCTTTGGAATTGAGCGCCGATTTAACACAAATGATAATAGAATGTATGAAAACCCCCACTATTTGGCAAAACCTTTATCTTTAGGTCAACTGATCTAAAATTGAAATTATTTGGGTCAACCTCTGATGGGACAGACATTAGGCTCTTCGTTAGAATTAAGACATTAGAAGTTTGAGAACTATAGCTATCCATACATTATATGATTAGAGCCCAGAGAAGGAGAGAAACAAAGAGTGCATTGAAATGAAATGAAAAGTTTAATAAACTTTACATTAATAGCGATTGAAAAGCGATTTCTTAAGGAATTGAAGGAAAGAAAAATCACTTTCTTTTAGACTTTAAGATTAGCTCACGATTAGTGAGAATTACTTCTCTAAAGTTGTTATTGTTTTGCTCTCAACTGATATGATATGTCATATGAAATGATAGATATATTTTTGATTGACTCACTTTTTCAATAAAATTTTACTCGTTTCCTCAAACAGTTCCTGCGTGTGTTCTAATTGATTGCCCCTGGGCAGTGTTGTCGTTACTGCCTGATGACGGCTCGTGGCTGTGATTTTGCTCATATCGGTCGTATAACCTATTTAAGTTTTGGGCCAAAATAACATTAGAATGAGTGATGGGTTGGGATTGCATTCATTTATTCTAATAAAAGTGAAAATTTAATGTAAGAAAGTATGCGAGTAATGTAACTAATCTTAATAATGTAAGTAATGTAAGTAAGTAAGGTCAATTACAACAGATATTTATAGATATTATATATATAAGAGTTTAGTTCTAATTTATTCAATCATTTTATCAATGAATTAATGGTAAGAATCAGTGAAACATTCATTTTCTCATTTAATCTTTCATTGAATTTCAATTTAAGTCTCGATTTTATTAATTTGATTATTATTAAGGAAACAATTTTTGACAAATGATTAGTTGAAAGCAAATTAAGTCAAATATTTGCTATTTTTTCATTCAATTGAATATTGAATTAAGTTTCCGCAAAAAAAACTTCGATTGAAAGGATCGACAGTTTTGTTACAGTTTAGGGCATTAGTGATGGCAATCATTTGGAGGAAAAGAGAAAATTCACTTCTCTATGAATACCTTCTTTGATGAGATCATTTTCATGTCTGATCTTTTGAACGACGATATTTTTGCCTAGGTTAAATGCTTCATCCAATTCATGGCTAGAATAGTTTGGAATTTTGATTTTTTCGCTTATTTGTGAGACTATCCTTTTGGGTAAAAGTACTCCATTTGAAAAGTGTGGCCACAAAACTAATATGAATGTGAAAAACGCTAAACTTTTTGATGTATATCCGATCCTGAAATGAATTAACAGAACAATACATTTAAGATGAGTTCATTTCATTTCATAATTATATAGTTATTCATTCAATAATTATAATGAAATATATATCTTAAACACAATTAACTATCAGAACGAAGACGACATCAAAACTAAAAATTAAAGAAACGTTTCAACAAATTAAACAAAAGATCTTTTGAGAAGAATATAAGTTATGAAATACTATTCAAACTATTCTTTACTAATATTTTGAAGAAAAAACTTTTAGATAAAAATCCATTGACTTTAAGTTTATCATACATTTCATGTGATGACCAAAAAAAGAGACACAAAAATTAATTAAAAACACTTAAAATACTATAAAACTATTTTGGATGATTAGGAACAGTTGAAAAATAAAAACAAGTGGTAGCCTTAAACAAGCAGCCTTAAACGACTACAGTCACACTGAGTCACAGGTCATATGCACTCCACTGATAACCACTTTTAATCCTTTTTAAAACTTTATATTATTGGAGAAATACTTAATTCTTTTCTACTTTTCAGATGAATTGTATTTATTAGAAGAGACAAACTTTACAGACTTTATGCGAACATATCTCGAAATGTAGCACAAGTTGAGTGGCACTACTACTCAGCACCGGAATATCTACTCTCGCATTCACTGCTGCCAGTATTGGAACCTGTGTTGGCCCTTAAGAACAAGTTCTGATCTAATTCTGCGTTTCAATTGGATGTTTGACGCATATATTCGCTATCATCTGTTGCTCACCTGAATAACCAGGGCTTACTATTTCATACAAGACCGGGGGTTAGCCCCAACACTTTCATTCAATTTTGACAGAAAATTGAAATTAATTTTATTGAGTATTTATAGAAAGCTTTCAATCAATTTTTAAGATTAAAATCAAATTTATTTAATAAGAATTTCATTAAAAGATAATTTTGAATTCATTTTTAGACTGAAATGAAAGGAAAACCAAAAATATTGATTTCAGTTAACATTATTTATAGAATAATAGAAATCTATAGAAATATACTCTTGTTATCAATTAATGAGAACTCCTTCAGTCTATTTATAGGTTCGCTGAGGGCTTTCTTTCCATAATTGATAATTGATTTCTGGGTAATCTTTACATCGAATCTCTTTATTATAATTTTTGGACACCGGAAAGAAGGCATAGCTTTGGACAGAACTGATATAATCACTTGTTCTGCATACGAGACGAGCCATAGACGTTGTTTTGCGGATGTTATCCAATTGCGCTAATTTTCAATAATTAAAAGAAATAATTAGTCTTTTGATAAGATTTCGATCATTAATTTTAGAGAAAATGTTTTGATTTAATAATAATCTGTTTGAAGACTAATAACAACATCACAATTATCGCCAATTCTTTCAAATTAATCATAAATTATATTCGACTTAACTTTAATTTATTATTAAATCAATAAAGAGGTCAACAAATAAATTATCAAATTATACGAATTCTATTGATTTAAACGGGACTCAAACCTAAAGTGAATGATCCACTTTGTCCTCCGTGTTCGTAGTAATATCTGTCCCCAAACTTCAAGTGATAGTATTGAATCCCTAAAACACAGGCAAAAGTGGGCCCAACATCAGCGTCGGGGAAGTGGCGCTCTGCTATACCCGCTATATAAAAGTCTATATTTTCATATGACCTGAAGAACACCAGAATTAATGAATCGATTAAATATGATTTGAATACTAAGTATCTCTTCTTTTATTAAATGTTTGAATTTTGAATAAAAGTAATTTTAAGCTCAAAATGAAAATTAAGAGAATTCGTGACTCACCCATAGATGTGTCGTAACACATTCACGATATATTCGGGAATAAATAGCTTTATGTCATCCCAAGAGCGTACCTGAAACACCCATTAAAATAATATATTAATTTATTTTCTAAAAAAAATATAATCTTTTGTTGAACTGAATCTCAATTCTCTATTAATTATATCACTTTATATCGAAATAACTGAAAAAATATTTTTTTAAATCAATTTTGAAAATCTATTAAAAAATCCGTATAAATACCTGAAATCCGAAACAAAATTTGAGATAATTGACATAAGAAGGCAGTCCGTGATCTCTACCTCTTTGAATATTTCTTGCGATCAAATCTGATCCAAATCTTTGGCCTTTTTTTCTCAGTAAATATTCTTTAATATCGATGGAATAATAGGGATCCACAGAAAGGGAATAATCAGTGGTTAAGCCCTTTAACAGTCCGTCCATCTAAAAAAAAACACCGAAACATATCAAATGATAATTTTTTTTATTCCAAACGACAATTTCCTTCAGCTATCGATTGATTAAAAATAAACTGATAAGTAATTTAAGGCATAATAAAAGTGCAATGACCAAGGTTAAAGGCTTTTTAAAAATGGGAACTTAAGGAGGGCTTTAATTTAATTCATAAGAAAATAATTGATACTAGCATAATTAAATAAATCTTATTAATTAATATGTCGTTCAAAAAATTATTGGACCCTTAAATGAAAATCGAATTACGAAAAATTGATGCAAACGTTACGACTTTGTTATGACTTTGCGTTTATTGAATCAATGTTTTAATTTTTTTATGTTTCAATATTGAGGCCAAACATTAGATAAAATTTTTTAATTCAACTTTTATTTGTCTTTTATTTGTCTACTCTTATATTTCATACAATTCGAGCAATAATTTCAATTTATTTGATATTTTTTGTCAAATTCTTCCCAAACGTTAAAAAGATTTTGATCTCTCAATTTGTTCTTTAGATAAAAACTTTAAGATAGAAGAAATAATTCAGAAATTAATCTAGCTTAAAGAAAGCAAGATCTTTCATATTTGAAAGAGTCAATTTTTTAAAGAGATCCATAGGATGTAAAATTGATTCCGATCCGATTCAATGATAAGTAGTTCAAAATAAACGATTAACGGGAGGAGGAGTTCAGTAATAAATAATAAAGTAATGTAAGCAAAGATTATATTAAATCAAAAGAAAATATCAGATTTAAGTTAAGGGCATTAAAATGTATTCATTTAGTTATTGTTCATTAAAAGAATAAAAAGATTTTATTTGATTTTATAGTATTTTAGTGGAAAAAATGCAGAAATTAAAACATCGGATGAATTGAGTTTTTGCGGAACTAAGGATTCAATTATAACCTAATTATGGTCTTCTTTTCAAAGACTTTTTTCTCAAAAAACCAGATTTTCATTACTTTCTGCTGTTTTTTATATGAGAAAACTGTTATCCAATTCTAAATTATATGTAAATTACATTCAGTGTTAGGATTTAAAAGTTAAATCACTTTCAAATCAATTGGAAATTCCTTAAAAAACGAACGACTCTTTAAGTATTACAACACAAATATAAATATTATTTGATTAATATTAATGACATTTGTTTAATACTTCCTAAATATTTTCTTTTTCGTTTAATTTCTCCATTTGTTTGTAAAAAACAAAATTAAAGGAATATTGAATAAAATATTATTTAATAAAGTGGTTTAAAATCGTTGATAACATCACAATCCATCACATTTTTAACGACGAGGTTTGGCTAATATTTCAAAAGTTTCGTCAGTAATAGTTATTTAAGTCTCAATTTTGATAATGAATTCTAATTTAATTTTTATGCATTTCTGACTTAAACTTTTTTTTTAATTAGAAAACGTTCACTGATTTCAAAGCCTTTCTTTAATGAAAATTTTAATTATTCATTAAAAGAAGGCCTCCGGTTATCAAACAATGAGTATTTAAACTTCTATTTAAAAACTTAAGAAAAAAAAATGCAACGCATTCTCAGATACTAATTATTTTAGTTATTTAGAGAAATATAATAGATTTTAGTTATACCGGAGGCTATTCACTCAATTTTCAGTTAAATTTAGGTAATTCACTAAATCATTCACAAAATTCATTAATTCATTCACTAATTTATAGAACAGGTATCATAAGATGAGTTTCAAATTTTTTTATAAATGAATATAATCAGGTCAATTTTAGACCTTTAGCTATACGTCCTCTAAAGAAGGAGACCTTGATCATTGCTAATCGGAAAATAAAGAGCTAATCATTTATTGAGAATTTGTCGGCAAATTTGGAAACTTTGATAATTTGAAAATAATGAGTCATCGGATATATTGAGTGCAAAAGATGTGCTGATTATCACAATTATTGATTGATTTGAAAGAAGTCATGACATACCTGTCCCGACCACATATAAGACGGGTCAAAATATGAGTCCCTGAGCCAATAGCCATGCGATCCATTATATCCATGATTACCATAGACTGTGTGAAATCCCCTGATCTGTGAGTGTCCAAACCTGCATGCTGCTGTTGCGTAATCGTTCCAAGAGGTCGGATCAGTATAGGGCTCATAATTGGTGTAACCGTATGGAGAGGTCGATAGACTGTAGTAATTCATTAAAGTATTTCCAAAAAGAATGGGAAGATATTCGTTGTAAGTTATGTGTTGTATTTCGGCAATTGTTATACGCCTTCCCTCTTGAAATAGTATCTCATCGTTCCAGTGGGGATTTACCAGACGAAGAGCTGTCACGTGTTCGTTATGACGACGTAAAATGACCAAGTGCATACACATTAAGGACGGATGTTGATTAACTCTTTGATCGCCTGCAGTAAAGCATTGCATATTAGCGGAGGGGGGACTGCACTCATTTTGCCAGGGGATAGGAGTGGACAATAAAATAGGTTTTCCGTATTGATCTTTACTTGTTTTTAAAAGACCTAAATATTTGAATTAAAAAAAATTAAAACAAAATCATGAAATTAGTGTCGTTCGCACCGAATCTGAAAGTCCTGAGCGCTGCCGATTCGTTAACTGTATTGCCATAAACAGTACCGGCATCTATGAATGAAGTTGCCGTGTTCATTTGTTGTCGAGGACCTAATTTATGTCAATTATCCATATTATTGATATGATTTGAGTCAATTGAGTCAATTGTATACCAATTTCGCAAAGAGGACAGGGGGCGGAACGGATGAAATCCAGACACGTATTATTATAATTTCTGTACTGATAGTCATAAGGTGAGGGCGGGATATCTATTGGATAGCAATGTTTCTGTCCTCTATTCTTACAACAATCAGTGGGACCGCTATAACTGGAGGAGAGGGCATAACTGCCATGAACCGGAGTATTAGTTATGTCGTGGTTAACAAACTGTCCGAAAGCCATTTTCATGTGAGTATAAAAAGACTGATAGGGTTTGTCTGATGTGACCATATTTGACAAGAGTCGGGAACTGGGCAATTGTTTGCCATTGTGTCCCATTCGAGGGGCTGCCACCCCATCGGCGTAGTCGGGGGGTAAAAGTCTTATATGACAGACATATGACTTTCCCCAATAGGGGTGTTTGAGATTATTGCACGACCCGTCTATTGATCGGTATTTATGACTATAAGCGTTACGACACTGAAGTTTCCATCCCTTATGGGAGCCATAACTTGAGTAACAACTGGTGTCTCCATATCTATTACCCTTCATATATTGTCCGCCGACATTAACTGATGGCAGGAATGTTGTCGTCTGGTATTTACTCAAACATTTGCTGTTTTTTTTAATAAAAGTTAATTAATTTGTTTCCGAATGAATCCATTATTGAAGCAAAGGTTTTGGTCAACAAATCAAAACTTTACTTAATTTTCAATATAAAACACAACTTTTTAATTAATTACTGAAACTGACTCAACCATCGACTCAAGAAGAGAAGCCTCTAATAGACCACTATTAGACCACTAATAGACCCCAATTGCAGACTAAGGTTTTCAGTTAAGAATTAGTGAAGAAATAACGGTTTGAGTGTTTAGGGAGTTATGTTATGTAATGTTATGTAATGTTATGAGAACATACTTTTTCCTGATTTAATTGCCTTTAGTAGAGCTCGAAATAAAGTGCTCAGAGGCACAGACTTATACAAATACCACATACATTAGATAGCGATCTATTGTCACCTCTAAACCACCCCTACTGTCATATCTGTACATTTGAATCACTTTTACTAAACATTTGCTAAAAAATTATCGAATGTTTCGAATCGAGTCTTAAACTTAATGTAATTATTTTGAATTGAATCCCAAAACAATTAATGAATGATTTTGTGAGAAAAAATTAAGAAAAATTGAATTTACTATTTGGCGAAGTATTGGGTCACGTATTCCATAAGAAGCGCCTCTTTTTCTTTAAGATAGAGGGGAGGCATTTGATTGGAGTACTGCGAAGAATTGACATAATCGCGTCCATATGTCTTGAGCTGATGGTGAGCGTAATCGAAGGCAGAACTCATATCATTGACCGTAACCTGTGGAGTTTGTCCATAATGATTGGCACACTGTCCAGAGTAGTATTGATATGCCCCCGACACTAAATAACTGGAATAAACATTGTCTGCACTGTAACGATGACCAGAAAAATATAGTTCTTTGTTATAGGATTTCTTGGTATATGAGCCAGGTATAGTTTGATAGGGCGAAGTGCTGTGATTGCCATAACTCATATAACTCTGGTTATAGTGATTTGCATTATATCCGCCTCCAGTCATGGGTTGCCTATAATTGTATGTATGTCTGCCATACATAGCCTGCATGTGTTGTTTATAGGCTGGAGTTCGGTATTGTTGGTAATACATCGGTTGGCCATAACCCTGACTTGATACACTCCTATTATGGACCGAACCATCGGTTGGAGCACTACTACTGCTCTGATAGTACTTAAAACGAATTAAATTAATCCCAAATTAAAGGCGAATATACTTTACCTCATCTTCGGGTAAATTTTCCAAATTTGTGTCAACATTTTCATTGATTAAATCATTGTCTTTATTCTTGACATCAGTTTCATCGGTTGATCGAACGCTTTTTGTCGACAATAAAAGGATCGACAAAAATGCGATCGAAATCCTGAGAGTCGTTGGAAAACATTTTAAGAAAAGTGAAACTCAGAAAAACTGAATGACATTTATTACCGAAAGTGAAAACCCATTGCGTGACCTCTTCTGCAATCACTTATTGGATGCCAATCAGTCACTGATCAGTCACTCAGTTATCACCTTTTCTTAGTTTCGAGTTTTGAAAGAATCACAAAAAAAGTCAGTCTTCAGAACAGGAAATCATTTGCAGATAACCAGAGATTTGTGGGAATCAGCGCTTTTTGCAAACTTGTGCTGACCATAACTTTTCATTAATTTATTATCGGATAAATTAAAATCCATTTTTATTAAACTTAAAATTCAGTACTCGAATACAATTTTTCAAAAGTTAATGGATAACAATTATCACCCGAATATCTATTGAAAAATATCTTCTATTGAGAAACTTTGCGTTTTCACGGCTTTTATTTTGATTTAAAAACCTCAAGATGTCACCATGCACATTCTTTATAAAGTTTAGATATGAGATCAAATTAACCATGATGATTGATTTATAATTTGTAACATATTTTTTGTTTTATAAGTTGTTTTTGTTATACACTTTTGATTTATAATTAATTAAAATTTGTTTTATAGAACTAAATATAATTTCAAACAAATAATTATTACTTTCATTACATTAATTACTAATGAATTAATTATTATTCGTTTAAAATCAAATTTTCAGATCAAAACCTATAAATTAATTGAAAATAAATAAATTAAATCTAAATTTAATATAACTTAACTTATCTTAAACTAAATATTAATGATTTTTCTCAGACTATTATTTCAATAAATAATTTGTTTTACTTTTTTGTAAAAAGTTTTTTATTCTTTATTGAGACTAACATTTATTTTACAGATAATTATCGAAATCAAAAGAAATGAAATTAATTTATAGGAAACTAAACATAAATGACTTTAAGTTAATAAAAGTTATTCTTTCCATTGAGTTATATCGATGTCATCGATTTCATCGCAGTCACGGATTGGATCGCTTTTAAAAACAATATTTTAAATTTTTGTCAAATATTTATGTTAACTGACATTAAAGTAGAGATGAAACACATTTTAAAATATCATTAGATATGACATAAATACAGATTTTAATTGTTTAGAGAAAATAAATATTTAAGATATTTGTATGAAAACAATCCAATGAATAAAATCTATCGTAAAACGACTGCATATAATAAGTTTTAAAATAGTTCTAAAAATATTGAAAGCTATCACTAAAGCTATCAGTTATTCAAATCTTAATCTTATTTGTGATTCAGATTTAGTTTTATTGTCGAACTCTTCACTACTAATGTTTTAATTAATAATTAGGTCATTTAGGACATACAATTTGCTTGATTATTCCAGACTATTCTAGAGCTAAATCTAAAACATTTCATATCCTGTTTTGTATAACATTTCAATCAATTGAATGATTTCTTTTATAAGAAATGCATTATTTTAGTTAAATCTGAGCTCTCCCTCAACCCTTATATGTGAACAAAATGTTCTTAAATGTAAATAAAGTGTTAACGAACTATAGTTTTAAGAAAAGTAATTACTTTTTAGTTGTCATAACCTTAGGTCAGGACATCTCATATTAATGATGTCATACTTTATTCAGTTTTCCTAAAATAGATAAAAATTTTCAACTTATGATAAGTTACTTATCTCTCAAAATTAGAGAACTCCTATTCTTTAGATAAGAGTAATTTTGAAATTTCTAGAAATGTGCATGATCATCTGTTTTTTAAATACACTCAACTTTAATGTCAGAGGAAAATAAAATAATTAAATCATTTACTTATCGTTAGTCATCTGAAAGACTTTAGAATGAATTTCTGCAAAATTATCGCCGTTTATGCAAATAACTCGAGAGAACAGAGTTTTACGAATGGCCTGTAATTGACCTGACATTCAATTGTGTCAGTAATTCATATTAAAAGCCGAGTATTTGTATTTCAAAATAGTTTTAAAAAAATCAATACCAGTAGTAAATGATCCGTCCTGTCCTCCATGTTCGAAATAGAATCTGTCGCCATATTTGAGATTGCTAAATTGAGTTCCTATAATACAGGCAAAGGTAGGGCCAACAATAGCGCCCGGAAGTGGTAGTTCTGATATTCCACCAGAAAAGAGGTCGATATCGTCAACGTTTTGATAGTTTTGTTGAAATCGTTGTCTTTGAGAGGACGGCATATATTGTTCCAATTGTTCAAAAGTACGAATTACCTGAAGATATATTTGTTTTCAGTGATTATTTGAAAATAATATAAATATTTGTTTACATCATTGAAGCAAAACTTGAGGTATTTGGTATAACCGGGTATTCCGTGATCCCGTCCTCTCTGTATATTCATTGCCGGTAAATCAGAACCCGAAAAGGTTCCACTTATCTGATATAAATGGTTACGAAGGTCTCCATGACAGAAAGGGTCAAAACGTTGAGCACTGCGTCCGACCAGACCTCTGAGTATAGAATCCATTTGACCCGATTTGAGTCGTGTCGGAGAAAAGAAGTTATCCCTTAACATAAACGACGACTTCTGTGAAGGAGTCGATGAACTGATTAACGTAAACCTTCCGTTGGCTATAGAGTGACCAAAACGGAAGGCAGCGCTCGAAAATTCACTCAAAATCGAGGGATTTTTATTTGAATCATAACGAGTGGTACCCGATTTCAAAACATTTAGTTTATAAAATTGCATTACTTTTGGTCCCAAAACTATCGGCAAAAACTCATTGTATGTAATCATTTGCATCTGAGCGCCAACTATTCGTCTGTCGAATAATATATTGTTAATTAAAATTAGTATAAATAAAAAATGGAAATAAGACCTAGATTCTTGATATATTCGTTCGCCATTCCACGAAGGGTTTAATTGTTTGAGAGCTGAAGCAATCCTATTGTGTTGTCTCATCTGTTAATCATTAAAACAATTGATTAATATTTTGTTTTAATCAAACAAATAATCAAAAATATTAAGATTCTTATCAATAACTCAATTAAATGTTAGAAAAGAAAAGAGCCCGGAGTCAACATTCCTAAACTTTCGAAATTCCTCACAAATATATTGAAACAAAAACAAAATTTGATCATGGTAACTTAATATCTTAAATAATGGTTATCGGTTTCTGATTATTAGCCAAAGAATTCACACAAAAAAGTTTAATACCCAAAGAGTGTGGAGTGCAGTGAGTGCCGGGTGTTGATTGACTCGAGAGCTGTCTCCGGCTCTAAAACAGAGTTGATTGGGTCGACTGCACTGATCGTTAGCGATGTTATTACTTTGTGGTAATATGGGTCGTCTACTCTTATCAAATCCGACGGCCAATAGACCTGACATTAATGACATTCCATTAATCATCGATTCATTCAATTATTGAATTAATGACAAAATATTGATAACTCATACACTCATACCCTCCTTATCTCTTAAGGCAAAGCTCTCATTAAGAGTATTGCCGTAAACATTGGATGCGTCGATAAAAGACGTCAATTCATTCATTTGAAGTCTGTGTCCAGTTCTACACGACTCACACGGAACTGAACGCACAAAATTTATACACCTTTTGCCCATTCGAGAGAAAAACGGGTCATTTGGCGGAACAGATATTTCAAAACAGTCCGGATGAGTTGGTCGCGGACAGCATTGGATTCCACCGGTTCTCAGTTGTGTTATAGGAGATAATGATATGTCGTGATCGAGAAACTGTCCGAATTGCATCAACATATGGGAAAAGTTGGCGCTCACGTCTTCCTGAGGATGAATTGTCACCGATAATATTCGAGGATTTGGCAGCGCTTCACCCGAACGGGCTCTTCGTGGGGCAGAAACGCCTACAGAAACGCATTCACAACATTCTTTATTTGAGAATCAAATAATAGACATACCATCGGCGTAGTCGGGATCCAATAGCCTCACAACACATTCAAAAGACTTCCCCCACCGACCATTCAGTTGATTATTACAACTGCCGTCAGCCGTTCGGAATCGATTGCGAGTACAAGTGAGGGGTCGTTGGGAACGACATGTTTGCCGTTTCCTTCGAATCAATTTATGTGTTTCAATGTTTGAGTCTTTCAAAGCAGGCGTTTGTTCTTTGCTTAAGCTATGGCTGAAATTAATTGAATATAAGAACACAGAAAAGTTAATAATAAAATTGTAAAAAACAAATACTTTTTAACGAAATGTAGTGACAATTCTTCAAAGAATCGCTGATTTTTATGAATTTCTCTTAAAAAATCTTTGTGTTGAGAAGGGATCAGATGTCGAGCGGCGGCCGATATTTTAGTCGTATCGATGTATAACCCCTTTGAGTGAATCTCTTCTTCAATTTGTTTGAGTTCACTGCTCTTATGCTCTGCTTTTTTCAAAGCATTTTCAATATCATTATCACTGAATAAAAGTTTTGAGCACTTCTTTTCTCTCTCGAATTCAAGAAAATTCTCAGAACTACTCTTTTGTGTTGAATTTATGGTTCCGGAAGAATAATCACAGAATTGACTGAAGATAAATTCATAATTTGAAAAAACTGGTGATTAATCGATTGAATACTTACCCCAAAACTAATAAAATATAAATTACTTTTGAATTCATTTTTAGTTAATTTTTATCGAATATTATGTTTTCATAAATTGAGGCGAAAAACTCAGCGATAAATTCATTGCACAAACACTTAGAGAAGACTTTAAGAAGTCGGTTGAAGAAAGTTAAGAGTTATATGTCTTAACTGTTTTCTCTTTATATGTCATGACCACAGCCTGAGTGCACACAAGTATTTGTTATTCAAACGTCACATAAAACATCCAAAACATGAGTTTTTTCTATTATTTTAAATACATTTTGTTCTTAATTAAAGTCAATATCAAGAGTTGAAATCACATTTCAATTAAACAATTGTTGGCGTCCTTTACACTCAATCGGAGAAAAAGATTTAAATTTTCCTCAAAAGTCTATAAACATTGAAATAAATAACAATAACTTATATTCTATTTTAAATCATAAAATCTCAAAGACTTTGAAATAAAGTCCGAGAGTTTTACAACACTTGAATTAATAAAACATTAATTTCAATGTTTCTCAGAGTTATTATCCGAACCGAAGAGAAAGGGTTTAAATGAGAGAAAGGGTTAAGAATTTATAGTTCATTAAAATAGAAATTTCAATAGAAAATCAAACAAAACATTTGTATCGAAATGTTATTGAAGTTTAAAATATATAAAAATCATTTTAATCTTTTCAATGATAAGATATAATTTCAAGATTTTAAGTAATTCATCAAATTTTCAAGTATTTTAGTAATAAAACTTTTTTTAAACTCAATTAAAATATTCTTAATATTAGATTTGTGTTAAAATATGTATTAACTGTTAATAAAATCATATGAAAAAAGTGATAAAATATTTTAAAACAAACAATTCTTACGGAATGATAGATATAAGGAGTGATAATTAAACTTTAAATACAATTCAGAGTTACTTATAATTCTTGACGTCTTGACTGAGGTCTGGATAATAGTCGAGTCGTTTCGTTAACTAATCCAACAAAAGCTTTAACCACAAAACAAAATCAAAATTTAGCACAAATTTTCCCAACAATTGAGAAGAAAAAGTTTAAATCAAAATATTTCAAAAAAGAAGAAATTTTTAGTTATGGTTTTGAGATTTGAAAAATGTTTGATCGAGACCTGAATCGGCTAAACCATAACCAAAGTTTCGATAGACTCTCATCAGTTGCATGAATAAAGATATCCGGACGATCACTAAAGCTATGCCAGAGAACAGACTTCCATATGATAAGAGTAACTGTTGAGAGGCACAACTATTCGACCCAAAACACGACCGCAAGAATATAAACTGTAATTATGGACAGAATGAAAGTTTTAGTGCAAACTCTTTTCAGTTATGAATCTCATGAATAGTAGTTAAGAGAAGAAATGCATTAAACTATTAAAAACATAATTCAATTGAATAATATCTCTGTTTGTCCTAATTTTATGGCTTTAGACGAATAGCATTTTTAATCCATAACTTCTCTCTTTCTTTTGTTTTATTCATTGGTTTGCAGTGAAAGCTATTGGACTCGAATTTAAATAAACCGATATTTACCTGTAAAGGCAACCATAGAAGTGATATAATGCTCAGACATACAAACATTAATAGACAACATTTGACTTCCTTCAAGACCTGTATTTTAATGACAATCGATTTAATCCATTATTTATTTATTTATTATTAAAGATATTCGAAATTTTTATGAAATTAAAATAAGAAAAAATTTTAGAACAGATTTATAATTACATCAGAAAAGAAGAACTGTTACAGTACCCAAGGATTGCATTAAAACAAAGAAATTTAACGGACAATTGAGTAAAATGAAAAGGTGTTAACTCGTTTACATTGAACTTTAGTCTAAAGTTTAGACCTTGAATTTGGCCTAAAAATTATATAATTTTCCTCTAATTATAAGTAAAATTGTTATTAATTGAGACATTAAATTAAAGTCAACTTTTTTTTATATATGAAACTAAATTCAGGACAAAAGGAAAAACATATCTAAAAAACAATGACTAAATTTTGAGTCAAAAATAGTAGACTAACTTTACTTTCATTATTTAATTTTATCATGATCATTTTAAAAGGCAATATTATAGTAAAACATTAAATAAATGTATATAGAAATCAATTATTTTTATTGCATAAGAATTTTATATTTCTGTTAAAAATTGAAATCATAAGTAAGTAATGTAAAGAAATTTACGAAATGAAGAATTTACTATCTATTCGTGCAAACAATGGCCTAATTCTGTGCAAAATTTACACAAAAAGCAATTGTAAACTAATTGTTATATACTGTTTGTGACTCATTGACGATTCAACTCATATTCTTATCACATATTTTTTTTCTTCAAATTATAAGTGAAAACGAATCCAATTTAAGATTTAAAATGAAGAAAATTAAATGGTTTTTAAATGATCAAATTCAATTATAAATCAATTTTACTCTTAATCTAATATTTAAGTCCTAGTTTCTCTATTTTATTGGTTAACCCTAACTATTCCTTTCAAACCAACTCATTTAAAAGTCTAATAATTCTTTAGATCAAAACAATCGACAAAAAAAACAAATAATTCTCAAATGATTTCATTGAGATATAGAGAGAAGTGATTAAAATGAAGAAAATATTTACATAAATATAATTAAATATAAAAAAAATGAAAACTATTGGCAAATATGAAGACATTGACTAAAGAGGTTAGAAATTAAAAAAGAAATTAAAAAGCATTTTATGATAGCTATCATCAAAAGCTCAACTCTTTCTTAACCTAATTGTAAAGACTAGTCATCATTTGCTTCATTTGCAAAGATTCATAACCAGATTTTATTTTTTTTTTTTAAAGAAAAACTAATCCATTGTTTCTAATATAAAAATTCGTGAGATATATACCACTCTATTATGCATTTTGCAGATTAACTCAAATTCTGATCTCTATTGGAATCATTGAAAGCGGAAATCCTTATCTTTAATAATTTGAGAATAAAAAACAATTTTATAAAATTATGATTTCAGAAGTATTTTTCATCATTTCGTATGTGATTTGAATGATAAGAAACACTTATAAAAATTAAAATGAGTGCTTAAAATTGAATTCAAAAAAGTGATAATTAGTTTTTTCATCAAAAAGTCATCTGAAAACTTATGATAAGAAATATAAATAGAAGACTTCCATTTCTATAAAAAATAATATAAATGTGTTTTATTTATATAACAAATTTAATTCAATAACTAAAATAAGAGCCCATCAAAGATGTAAAAAATGAAATATCAATAAAAGTTTCATTAATATACTCGGATCGCATGATATTCAATACTTAACGACCAATAAATACAGAAAATAAAGACAATTATTGAAACTAATGTCTTATAACTTGTCTTAATAATCAAATGTTTGAATAAAATATAGTCTATAATAAAGATTCTATAATAAAATACTTAAAGAAAGAAATGGCTAATGGTTTGAATAAAGGATGAAAACAAATAAAGTATTAAATCAATTGAAATGACAATTGTTTAAATTGAATTCATTGACTTCTGATATATATATATACTTGTTAGTTTTAATACAAAAAAAAAGATTTCCAGAAAAAGTCTTATTAATGGATAGCTTACAGCGATTTTTCCGATAACCCATTGAATGGATGAATACGTGATTATTATTGACAGTACACTATACTGAGGAATGGGAACGTCCACTGAGACGCCAATATTGAATAATCCAAAACATATCTGTCAAGAAAATCAAATAACAACATAAAAATAATAATAAAAATATCGTCTCTTCTTTTTGTAAAAAAAACAATAAAACAAAATAAAAACTTAAGAATAAAGTAATCAAAATATGCTAATGATTTATGTTTGGGTTCAATAATGCTATATGATCATGGTATTTCATAGGCAAATATCTATGTTTATATGGGTGAATTAAAGAGCTTCTTAATAGAATATTCTTGAAATTTTCAATTTTTATTTAATTTTGTATAAAACGAAGTGAATTGAAGAGAAAAATCAATAAAATGTTATTCTGTGCTCCGTTTAGAATATCGGGGAAAGAATAAAGAGTATTATTTGAGAGCAAGAATATTCCTAAGGACGCTATGCGCAGGAATCATCATTAGACCTGTGCCAACACTAGTGTGCGGTTGAGTTGACTGAGACGGCACTGAAATTGTTGGCAAAACAAAATCAATACTCAAAATAGAGAAATATTTTTGGATTCAATCCGATTGACTTTCAACTATTAAATTCGTATGATTCTAGGTATGTCCTTGATCATTTTCATAATAAACATCTAAATTACGTTCTAAATTGATTTGTTAAACGTTTTTAAAACTATAATTTGACAGATTTGGGGAAAAACCATTTCTTAAGTTTTATAATCTCTATTCAAACAAATCTCATTCAATCGATTCGAGAATTTCTCAAACTTTGAACGAATGTTCAAAATATCGATAACTTAATTGTTTTAATGATTTTTGTTTTGATTTTTCATGGATTACATTTGATATAATCATGATAACTTTATATATAATCTGATTATTATCATGATTATAATACAAATGAATGCATAAATAAAATAAAGGATTAAAAAACGAATTTAAGCTCACATTTGATATAATTAATGGGAAAAAAGTAAAAAATTATGATTTTCTAAACAAAATCTGAATGAAATTAAGAAAACCAAAGGTTTTAAGAGATAACAAAAACAGACATTTATTTTGGTTTCATTTCATTTCAAAACAAAAATAATAAAATAAAACCAATGTTTCGATATTTCGATCCAGAATTTCATTTAGTTGAGAGAAACTAACAAGAGTATATCTAATAAATGACGAATGTAAAACATGTTAAATATTAAAATGATATTAATCAATGGCAAGGTAATTTAATTTCCATTATGGCTAATATACAAAATTTGTTAGTTTGTATATAAACGACCTAATTTGAAATTCAATCATTAAGAATACAGTATTTAAATGTCTGCACTCCTTATTTTGAAAACAGAATTACATGGAATAGCAAGATCATTTTAAGATAAGCTTTTGATTATTATTATAATCATTGACTTCAATGAACAATATGTGAGAATTATTGCTTTTATTTGCAACGTATGAATACTAGAGATTATCAAAATTATTATAATTTAAAAACATTTAAATGTTTCACAATTTTTGAGATAATTATTCATTTGATGCGAAAAATTCATTTGAATTTATGCAATACTCGTGAAAATTATCACTCATTAGCCATAACTAAATTAACTCTAATATGAATATAATTTTAAAACTTTCTCTTTTTAAAGAAAAATTTAAGCTAGATAAAAGTACCATAATATTCTGTTAATTTATAATAAATTACAGATAACAATCGATAGTATTATGTACCAAGATTATTATCTAACCAATACTATTAAATAATGAAGACATTCATATTATAAACAATAAATTAACAAGTCAAATTTTACTAGTTATTTATATTAAGAATTAATATTAATATTTAATGATATTAACCATATATTGATCACTAATCATATAATTATAAACATTAAATGACTGATAAAATTAAATAAAGGATTATTTTTAAATTTATTAAACAATTTCTTAAGACCTGACAAATGTTATGAAAATTAATTGCTTTCAAAAATTAAGACTTTTAATAAACAAAGTCTACAAATCTATCAAAAACTTTAAGTGATTTATAACGAGACTCAACATCTTCTGCAACGAAATAAAGAGCTATAATTTATTATTCATTCAATATTTATGTCAACAAATAATACCATTGAATTCATATTCCAATCGATAATACAGTCTTTCATATTGTTTAAAGGTACCTTGCCCTTTTTAAGGTAAAATTTAAAATTTATTATTTAACTAGATTATTTTTAAGTAAAATATAAATTAATAGTAGTTTTAGGATTAATTTTTTTTATATTTTAGGGATTAAATGCTATTACCAAGTTTATTTCAAACACAAATCCTCAATATTAATTCAAATTCTAAATGTTTAATTCCTTAAATATATATGTATATTAACATGGTTAATACAGTCGATGACTGATCTAAGTAATCAGAAAATCATAAATCGTTCATAAAATCAGTCACTTATATTATTTTAAGTTAAATAAAGTATTTTTTGTTGTTTTAAGGTTTTTAAATAAATATTATACTTTTTACGTTTAATTTTAATTAAATTTATATTAATTTAATCACATTATTTGATCACTTTAAACAACACTTTTAAATATTGATTATTTCATTAATTGAAAGTTTTGTCGTTTTTAATCAAAATTTAGTTTTAATTCAATATTTTTAATAACAAAAATATTGGTTTAATTTACACTTTTTATAATATCAATACTTCATACGATCGATAACTAAAGGGTTTTGCTTTTAGTAGTTTTGGTTTCAATTTATAGTTAATTATAAGGGTTAGTTAATAATATCGGTCTCTAATTTTCATTAGTTTATGTTTTTTAATTGACCTTATTGAAAACCGTCTTGATTGGTATTTCATGGTTATTTCATGATATATTTTTTACTTGTTCATATTTTCAACAGAGATTTTCAAAATTATTTATAAATTTCATTCGTTTAATAGAAATATTTTTTATATATAATATATAGATTTTAATAAAATGATAACTATTATACCAATCAATGCTCTATAAACTCATTTTAAACGATTATATGATTGGTTTACAAAAGTTTTTCGAACAAATCATTTAATGAATCGATAAATAAAATGAACCCAAAAGTGTTAAAATGAACTTTTCATTGATTCCATTAAGAATTACTGATTACTTTACTATTTAAACTTCAAATTGAAGGTCAGGAATAGATAGACATAAATATTTATAAACAAGGACAGTTTAGGTGCAAATAATACAACCAGGATATTATGTGCTCAGGACATAAATTAAAAGGCAGACTACATAAAACAGAATGAGTTTTATATTATATTATTCACAATTTACCAAGCTAGATATTTATCTCAGCAACAGTTGTAACAACAGCCTATAAAACACTTTAAATGATAGCATAATCTACAGTGCATTGTGATGGCATAATCTTTAGTGTTTGACTGTTTTTATTAACTAACCGATAGTATTTAAATCTGATTCAAGTTTAGGTTAATACTAACGATTCTCAACTGTATATGTGATTAAAATATAAAAAGGAATATTAAAATAAATTGCAGTCAATATACCTGCAAAGATACTAATCCCGAACAATAAACTTTATATCTATATATGGAATAAATGCTATAAATGTGTAAAATATAAGTTTATAATTTTCCACAAAAAAATCGATATAAAGCTTTGTTTAAAATTTGAATAAAAAAGTTTATATTTAAGGCATTTATTGAAATTTAAATTTTCAAATCTTTTAAATAACTCAAATAACGCTCCACTGATTTCAAGTTTTAAGAAAGTTGTCGATACCTAACAAATTCTGTGCTCTTTTCAAACTTTTCAAAAGTTTGACAATTGATTTCTCAAAAAATATCGATTTCTAAGATTTTATTTCACTTAAGTTAAGAGTTAAGAGTTTAAAGTTTAAAAATCGATACATATTTAAAGAAATAGATTTTTCAAACTTTTGAGCCCTAAAAAACTTTAAAATATGAAAAGTGAATAATGTCTCGAAACAAACCAATGACTCATCATTTGTGCTAAAAGGGGTTATTATCTGCTAAATCACATGATTGTCGACTTTCAAATGGTGCGGTGCAGAGAACTGGGAGGCCAATGATACCCAAACAATGAGATGCCTTATATATATTGAGCCAACAATTATTTATTTGATAATAATTTGCAAAAAAAACCGGTTTTTATATCTCGAATAGAGTGAAGCGAATAATTTTTTGGGCTTAAAATTACACAATACCAAGGTAATACTAATGGATTGTAACCAAACCTTAATTTTTTACTGCAATTCTTAAATGTCTGCACATTTTTTTATTCAAACTGAAGTAAAAGAACTAATTTGGGAAAGAAGTAGAAATTAATGATATTCTTTAAGTAAATTAACCCGAATCTAAACAATCCCTTACTTTATAAGATTAGAATTTGAGTAAGGACAATTTATTCTTTGATAAAAAATGTGCAATTGGATTAATATTTGAAGTATTCCAATGTGATCTTGGTAAATCGTGTTTACCAAGATAATTAGAAATTTCCAGTGAATACCTGAGAGCTACTGAAAAAAAGAAGCAAGGAAAAAATGTTTGGAGACATTGACTTTTTAGGCTCTTCTTTAATAAAAAGTCAGGTTTGAACGTAAAGTGACACTCGAGAGGACAGACATAGAGATAGAGTCTATCTGATAGAGTGTGCGTTTAAGAGCACCGGCAGAGCACAACATTCTGTATTTGTGATAGAAGTGAGTGCAAAGTGAGCTCAAAATTCGCGCTTCACTGAAATTTTCAACTCTGGGACTGATATTTGCGAATAAGAGTGTAATGAATGCCATTTGGGTTTTCTCTTTAGATACTAAAAGCGCAACACAAGTACTACGACGAGTACTCATCGCATACTATCTGAAGGTCACAATCGGTGGAGAGATTGCAAAATCACATTTGAAACAACGTATACTTCGTATACGAATTATATACATAAAGTTTATTAACTAAACTCTCTGTGATATTAGAAATGAAAATTCATTAGGAGTTAGGAATAAATAGCAAATATTTAAAGCAGTAGTCAATCATTTTTTCATCCAATAGTTGTGTTTGAATTCCAAACCATTTAATATATATTTTGTGCATTAATTCTGTTTATCGATTCCTTTATAACTGAAACACATTTGATGTTCATTTGTTTGATATTTGTTTGATTCCAGAATAAGTGGAAAATGAATAATAAGAATCAATAATATAATAATAATGAGTACTAAAAGACTTCGAAGAGATAAGAATGGGTCGACTGGCGATAGACGTCTCAATCAGAGTTCAATGAATAATGGGATCTATGAGGGAGAGTTTAATGTCGAAAAGATTCTAGATAAACGAATAAGAAAAGGAAGAATTGAATACTTTCTCAAATGGAAAGGATTTCCTCACGAAGACAACACTTGGGAACCAATTAAAAACCTTAGATGTCGTGAAATCATCGAAGAATTTGAACGAATTAGAAAAGAGGAGTCCGAAAGAGCACAGAATGAGAAGAAGAAGAAATTGGAACAAATGACTGATAGGAAGAAAACATTTGGTTTTGATAAAGGATTAAAAGCCGAACGAGTTTTAGGCATTACTCGAAACAAAGACATAATTTATCTTTTAATTAAATGGAAAGGTATTAATGGCTGCGAATTAGTTCCCAATTATGTGGCGAATGTCAAATGTCCTCAAAAAGTCATACAATTTTATGAACAAAATATTAAATTTAAATGAATTTTAAATGCAATTCAAATCTCAGTTATATCTCAATTATTTATAAATGACTATACATTGAAAACATTAAATAACATTTATTTCATAATTTATTTAAAATCTCAATAATTGAACTCAAATTAAAAATATTGAAACCAAAATGTATTTAAAATTTCTAATAATTTGTGTAAATTTTATAAATATGTAAATAAACGTTAAGCGGAAGAATATTTTTCAAATAAAAAATTGAAATTTTGGTTAAGTTTACGGCGAATCAAATTTAATAAATTCAATGACGCATTTCTCACTAACTTATCTCTCTCTCTCACTCACACACACTATATAAACCTGTTTTATATAAGTTTACATTGGTAATATCATATATTTACCACTTTCAAATATCAAGACTAACCAGTTCAAATATTGGGACTCATTATTTAGCCCAAAAAGGGATTAAAAATTAAACAAAATTTTTCAGATACTTTTAAAGTGGAAAATACTAATTATCATGGTAATCGACCTTGTTCACAATTATACATAAATATTATTGATTAAGAATTTCAAAGTAATCATAATATCGAATCATTTAAAGAATATTCAATTAATTTTAAACGCAAATCAATTTAAAACAATAGAAATAAATGAATGAATGGTAACTAAAAAAAGAGATAATGAATACAAAGAGCGGTAATAATAAAGAAAAATATTATGTCGACTATAAATTTCTTTATTTTTTATTAATGTTTTATTATTGCCTTTATTTGTATTCTTAAAGTTTTATTATCCAATTAGTAAACGAACAGATAAACTATGATTTGCTTTACATAAATTTCTAAACAAATTTCTTTTCAAAAATGAAGCAATAAATTCAAATAATATATTCGAGTAAATAATTTAATGAGAATAGGATTCAGAAAATTAATTTAATCTCTCTCTCTCTCTCTCTCTCTCTCTCTCTCTCTCTCTCTCTCCCAAACATCAAAAGAATTTTTAAATTGAAAATCATTGCATAACAAAACGTATTTTCATTAGAATTAATGACATTTAATATTTGCACAAAAATTTGGATTAAATTATAATAAAGAGATTATTTGCATCGAATAGAAAAACATTTATTTAATTAATGGAGAATTCAATCGAATTGCAAACGAATGACATTCAGTTTATAAATATTATAAAAGAGAGACAACACTCAAGTGATGTAATGATGGCTAATGTTTAGCACAAATAACCCCATTTCGTGAATCATATAAACTTAAGCATACAATCAATTGATTGGCAAATCATTTCAAATAAAAAGTGAGTAAAAATGAGTAATCAATTGATTAAAATTATTAAACAATCGTTTAGTCATTTCATATTCTATAAAGAAGTGCTAATTCAGTGCTGATTAGTATTCAATTGAAGCAATGAATTAATGGCTAAATATTGTGTAATAAAACTAATATTCAAGACTTACAGCATTCAGAAAATCCAATTTCAAAAGGATTTGGAAATAGCATTGACTTTTGTACATGGTCAATAATGCTGGCGATACTCCAATTATTGAATATTCTTGGGAATAGTATCCAACCATTCGCGAGAGAATTACCATTAATGATGTCAAAGACACAGAAACACAAAGTCGTGTCTAAAGATATTAAGAGAAGACAAACAAAAACAAAATTTAATTAATTATAGAATTGATTTCATAATTTGCGAAAACTATTTGCGAAAGAATTCAATTGTTTTGATGTTTTAAAGAATAAACAAATCTTTAATAATTAAAATATAATAAATGTTTTGCTTCTATTGTTTGGGTTTTATTGAATTTTTGCAAATAAATCACTTTTTAATTACAAATTTTAAACATTAAACATATTCTTACAAAAAATAGCTATTGATTTTATATAATGGCCTGATATCATTTGAGAGGACCTAGATCATACTAATTGATTTAATTTTAGACACAATTTTAGTTCTTATTCTTAACTAAAATTAGATTAAACTTTAAAATCACGATTCAGTGATAGTGAAGAAAAGCATTAAAAAAAAGTAAATTATATAAATTTATAAAATATATTATCAAAGGATTGATATATTAAACCTAGATATTATTATTTTATTTTCACTCGTAGAAATACATTCTAATTATACTTATCAAGAAAATGTTTTTAAACTCTTAAGAACATTAACTAGATAGATTTTAAAGATCAAATTTTATCTCAAAATCATTTATTGAGAAATAAATTTATTTATTTTTTAAAGAAAATCTATTTTAAAGTGAATCGTAAGTTTCAATTATTAAAAATTTTAACATAATTTTTACAATTGTATAGCAATTAGTAAGGATTACCTCATTTTCAAGAACTTAATAAACTAAAAAATAATAAATAAATGCTTACAATTAGTATTAAATGCTTTGTTACATATCTTTGTCTGTTTTGAAGCAAATACATATAATATCTTAATTATTGGTAATCGGGTATAACATAATCGGGTTAATATTTTTTAGGAATTAAAATAAAAAGATATGAATAAAAGTTTGGAAAATTTCATTTCAGACAAAATAAATTTTATCAAATTTTCCCTTAAATTAAATGAATTCCATTCCCTTAAGTCAATGTTTTCCAAAAGAAAAATAAAAATTTCTTTAAAAATATCGAAGTTTTGCACAAAAAAATTGATTGAAATGATAATGAAATCAAAGAAAAATAAAGAAATGTCTAAATTGAAGAACAATTAGTTTTAATGGAAAATTAAGACATTTTATCCTTAGATTAGACAAAAGGTTATCAAAAGTAAATAAAATAAAAAATAATCAAAAGATCAATGAATTAAATACCAATTTATTTATAGAGTTGTAGTCAATAGTGAATCCAAACTCAATGGTAATGTAGAACGTAATCAAAGCCATCGACACTAAAAACAATGAAATGTCGTTTTGTTTGTCCCAAAAGACGCCGTGAAATAAGAATATCAAAGAAAAAGCTGTCAAACATTTCAATAATTAATTAATTTTTAGACAAATAAAACTAATAATAAATATTTCTAATTATATCAAAGTAGTCTCAAAATGAACTTATTTAAAGGTATCTTGGTGATTTTATATCCTTTGATTTGGGCCTTATTCTATTTTGAAATGTTATTAATTGAATGTTTTGATATCAAATTTTATTTGATTTTTAATAAATGTTTTACTATTTTGAAAGAATTTATTTGTTTTAAATTTAAGAAATATATAATTTTATAGTTATTTCTTGGATTAAACTGAAACTCCAATGAATTAAGCAAAGGATAATTGACCCTCACAATTCACACTTCACAAACTATTAATTTAAATGAGCTAGTCGTCTGAATCAATTATATTCTTTATCATCTAGAATAAATCAAATTGATCTAGTAGTATTTTACTTTATCTTAATAAGGAAATTACAAACACTTGAGATTAACTTAATTAACAATAAACTAACGAAACTAATTATCAAGGATATTTTTAGAATTAAATTTTAGAGAAATAATAAATGAGTGGTTTTTGAATTAAATTCGTCACTAATTTAAATGAATTGATTTACCACTGATTACAAGAATAATTACATTAACCACAAACGATGTGTTCATAGTTTGGTTGTGATTATTAATTAAGAAATCCATTTGAAATGATGTGAAGACAACAATGACAGACACCTGAATGCAGGACATTATGAGGAACAGCCACTGCCAGGAATTATAGCCACAAATGAGACGGAGCTGTCAAACAGACCAACAAATTATTAGATAAATTAAGTCTAATTTTCTGCTAATTATAAAAAACTCATTAAAATATTAATAAATTAATTGTTTTCTGAAAACTCTTTAATTTAATTTAATTGAATTTAATATTTATTGATATTTGATGAAAACAATTGAATAGAATTGATAAGAAGTACCTGTCGTTGAGAGCGGATCTCTTGAGAATTCATATCGAAATCATCAGCTGAGGACTCATTGAGGAAACCACAAGACATCACTTGATTTGTTGATCTACTCATTTAACATATCATTTGATCTAAAATTTGAATAAAAAATGAATAAATGTTTGTATTTAACGGTTTACTCAATTGATTCGCGTTTGACTCAAATGCGATTAAAGATAAATTTTTATCAGTAAATCAGTGAAGCATTGATTTGTTTACTAATTTCTTCCAATAGTTTTGAATAGAAATCGAGCGCTAAATTGTTTTCTCTAATTATGGCTATTATTTAACCCAAACTTAAGTAATAAAATTAATTTATTTAAAAGTATAGTTCAAATGTCGCACAAATAATGAATACAAAGTTTGAATAATTGATTAATTTTCAACTTCATAAAAGTACAGTTCGTAAGTATTAAAAATAAACCATTTCTCAACTGTGAATAAATAAATAAAAATGCAAGGTTATCTTATGTCTTAGTAAGTATAAATGACACAATCAGTACAGTATAATTTATACTGTATAATTTATTATTGATCAGTTTATAGTATATTCAATAAAAGAATTCAGATTAATTTGACGGCTATTTTTAAACCATAAAAGTTATTAAAATTCTTTAATAAGAATTATATGAATATAAAAACTAAATAAATAAGACTATCAATAATTTTATCTAAATTTTAGAAAATTTGATTTAATTAAACTTAATTTTTTTAAACGTTATAATCAATAGATCTTTGAATTAATTATTTTATTAATTTAAATTTCATAATTTAAATGAAATAATTTAACCAAAAATTTGCTTTAAAATTATTGCAAATTTATTGTAAAATAGTTAGGAAAATATGTTTCAGAAAATTTCCTAGTACAATTATAATTTTACACTAATATGACACTAATATTATCAAATTAAGTGATTTTAAGATGAAATGAATTTTACTAAATACAATTAAACCGATTTGAAAATGAATATCATATATATCTTAAGAAACGCAATTTTAATCGATTCTACGCAAATGACAACCACTTTTAGTAGTCATAATCAGAGACCGGACAAATAGTCCCTAAAAAGTGGTCAAATAGTCGGCTAAAAAGTCCCTTAAAAAGGTCCAAATAGTCC
>JAQFZM010000007.1:0-107346 GCA_034695785.1 Galumna obvia
AATAATATTCAGTTAAAAATATAGTTTTGAAAATAATTATGAATTAAGTATTGAAAGTATCTCGTTCATTTTATTTTGTTTTTATTTATTGAAATAATTTGATTAATCTTTACATCAAAAACTATATTCTCTTATATATTATATATGATTTTGAAATATAATAATTATTATGTTTCGGTGGTTTTCCTAAATTATGTCATATCAGAGTTATAACAAATTGTATCAAATGTAAAGTTACAGATAATAAAGTGAGACATAAATCCATTTCTCAACTTTTTAATAATAATATATTTTAATAATCTTAGAAATTATAATAAAATAGTTGAGACATTGTGTGAAACAATTCAGAAGAGTTGAGAAGATTGACATTCAGTCAAAGAAATGTCTCGATATATAAAAACATAAAAATAGTATTTTATTTGTTCGAGAAATTAGTTTAAAATAATTGAAACAATTCTTAAATCTTTCATTTTATGGATCAACGGATGAAGTCCTTAATTTGGTGATCATTTGATCCGCTTCTTTGTTAGAATTGATGCCATTTATAGGCGATTTGGTGGACGGCTTTTTATTATCTCTTAGTTTACTCTTAGATTTCTTGAGACTCGTCTCCAGAGAGGAATCGCTTTTCTCTACAGAAAAACCTTCGGATCTAAGAGTTTTGATTGAATCGCTTTTTTCTGTTTTGATGTTAGGATTGGAAGAACCCGAATATTTCGTGTTTTTACCCGATTTTCGACTTTTAATTATGAGAAATACAATCACAACAAAGAGAACTCCGAATATTATTATAACAAAAACTATTATAAACCAAATTCTGAAGTCTTTCTTCTCCTTTGAATTGTCTTTTGATGAAAGGCCTCTTCCTATTGAAATCTCCTCTTCAGTACTTTTAGTTAATTGAGTTGTTCTCACTTTAGTGGTCTTCGAAGATGAGGAGGATATGCGTTGAGGAGTAGTTATTTTGGGTATTGTTGTTGTGGTCGTTGTTGTGGTCGTGGTTGTGGTTGTGGTCGTTTTTGTGGTAGTCGTCGGTATAGTAGGGGTTGTAGGGGCGGCTTTCCTTGGACATTTTAAAAAGGTCTTAATATTCTTGTCGATGCACTTAAAGTCAAAAATTATTAAAATATTTTACAAAAATTAATCAAAGATTAAATACTAGATAACTGCTGTTATACATAAGACAATATTTGCCCTTGCCAAACATCATAAGTTTATTCCTACTCGAGAGGACAGCACTTATATTTGGGATCAACCCATTCATTACTTTTCCGGTATCAAAATCTCTAATTAAATACTCGACCCAACGGCCCATTATATATGTCTTTGAACTAATGTTAAATACCATAGAAGTGATGGTCATCTCGTCTGGTGTTTGGTATATCTCTGGTCTCTGATATTTGATATAATTTTGGCTAAAATTGTAGATAAAATATATGGGATCTCTATTTTCCGGTGTCTGTTGTCTGTCTTCCTTAGAATCAAAAAGAGTAAACGCGGCATCAATTTTAATGTCTTTAGGAAAGTATGGCCACGAAATCGTTGAACCATTTCCTATCATAGATTTGCCCTTGTATATAATCCATTTATCTCCCTTTTTAACAATTTTCATAAAGTTTGAGCTCAACAATCATTAGAGGACTTACTATTATGAAAACTGTAGACCACTGTTGGTACTCATCAGTGAGAGTAAAGGCCGCGTCCACTGGAGTCAACAGATTTGGCCATCTCTTAGTCAGGGGTTCACCAAAAGATGATGAAATGCCCTTATCAGTGATTAACCAATAATAGTCACCTTTAATGACATAATCGATATTATCGTCTGCTCTAATGGCTGCGTCCAGACTTAGATCTTGACACAGTTTGATATCCGGGTCAATCCATTTATTTACACTTTGAGTGTTGACACTAACAAACAAAAGAACTGCCAAAAAGGGGTGAATATTTAATAAGATGTCCATCGAATGATATCTTCAGAAACTTAAAACTCAAATAATATTCAGTTAAAAATATAGTTTTGAAAATAATTATGAATTAAGTATTGAAAGTATCTCGTTCATTTTATTTTTGTTATTTATTGAAATAATTTAATTAATCTTTACATTAAAAACTATAATCCCTATAAGTACTACATTTTATATTTTATAAGTTTTTGAAATATAATTATGTTTCGGTGATTTCCCTAAATTATCTCACATTAGAGTTATAGCAAATTGTTTCAAATGTAAAGCTATAGTCTATAGCCTATAGATATTAAAATGAAACATAAGTTCATTTTTCAACTCTTTTAATCATAATATACTTTAATAAACTTATAAATGATAATAAAATAGTTGAGACATTTACTTATTTTTCACATTTGACTAATATTTGTAGGGGTCATTTAAATAATAGTTTATGTCTTATTAAGAAAAATACCATGTTAATAATTGGTTAAAATAAATATCTAATTACCTTTAATTTTAATTTCTAAATAAATTTTTTATAAATTGTTTAACAAAATGAGATATCGTTTAAGATTCAGAGACAAACGATATTAAAATTACTAACAATTATATGAATGAACCGAATTTTTCGACAATTTTTAAGTAATTTGTCCTCAATTTGTAATCGAATTAAATCATTTTCGACCGAAATATTAATAGATTGTAGACATGAGAGTCGACTCAAGAGATCAGCTGTGGTTTCATCTGCAGTAATTTTTCTTCGGATATGAAGATGTGTCAGTTTTGGCAGAAATATATCGATATCTTTAAGCATATTTGCACTCAAATCGAAATTACAAATTAAATTCAAATGAGTTAATCCTTTGAATTCATTGAATAATTTGAATGAAAACTTTTGATTCACTTCTTTATTCATTTCTAAAAAATTAAGAGACAATCGCTGAAGACTTTTGAAAGACTTGAGTGTAGAGAAGGCTTCGGTCAGAGCCGTACAATCATTTGAATCGACACTCAGAACACATGAAATCTTCTTTAATTGACAACAATTGAGTGCCATTTGTTTGACAGAATCGGCCACTAATTTGTTATTTATTCCGATCGTAAACATTGTTTTCAATTCAATGAGTTCTTTGAGTTTTGATATTTGATTAAACAAAATATTCAATTGATTTGAGTCACTGTCGAGTGAAATGATTTCAATGTATTTCATATTTCTATTGTTTTCAATCAAAGTTTTCAAACATTTAAAGTCTTTGTAGTTATAATTCAATGAAATTCTCTTTAAATTTTTCAATTCATTTAAATGTATCAAAGAATAGGAATAAAATCCCTTTAATTGTAATCTTTTAACAAAAGATAATGACTTAAAGGATGTAATCAATGCCTGACTTTCTTTGAAATTAGAGTTCAATTGAAACGTAAATATCTTTGAATCAATTTTTTCAATTAAACCAATTCTTGATTTCTGGTCGAAGAATAAAGAGCTGTTCAGTTGACTTAAATTACGACAATATTTAACAATTAGTCTAATAATGGATTCAATTCTTGAGAATCTGTTCTCAAAAGGACTTTCATAAAAACAAACAGAAGTCGATAAACCGATGGACTGAATATTCGGACATTTCTTCAGAAGTGACTCCAGAGCTCTGAAGTTAAACCGTTTGTCGACAATAAATAATTTTCGGGTTATATTCAGTTCAAATTGTTTTTGGAAAATAGTTCTTCGGAACTGTTTTGAGATACACTCGAGTCTTAGTTTGTCTTCGAGTGATAAATACTGGAGAATAACTTCAGACAAATCATCACAAATGCGTTCACCAAATGATTGTCTCTTTCTTTTGGTTTCACTTCTGAAATAAAATCTTTTAGTTAAAGACATTACAAATGTTTTAATTTGTGGTTAAAAATAAATAAACGATTATTTTAAACAAATAATGAATGTTTACTATTTGTGGTCGAAATCAATGCCATCTCTTATCACTTATTATTATTATCGCTAAGAATTCACAGAATATTCTTTAAATAATTTTTCAAAAAATTTTTATTAATAAATTTAAGTTTAAATTAATACAAAAAAATAAAAAAAACTTCTTAATTGGTATTAAATTAATTAAATTTATATTAGTTTTAATTCGAGGATTATTAGTAATAAATTATTAGTAATAATTTAATATTTAAGTTAAATAAAAAAAAATTCTTATTTTACAAGTCGTGCATCGAATAGAAGTTCTTCGATAGAAGAGTACTTCTTGACGTTATGCGAACCATTGATGAGAGCCGTTAATATCTTTATGGAATTGTTTGACGAAGCGATGGCTAAATGAAGATTTCCATCGGAAGACCAAAAAGTTTTGATATTATGAACGCCAGGCGTCGGCAGTGACTGAATTACTTGAAATTTGTTATATCCTCGCAATTGTAATATAAAAGTAGTTCCCAATAGAGGAGTGGCCGCTACTATATATGTATTATTTGACACTTTAAATGTGTCTAAAGAGATGACACCATTGATATCAATAATCTGAAAATAATCAAAAGTTTTTCCGTTGAATTTATAGATATTAATCAGTTGAGTGTTTAGACTATTGTCGTATTGATTGCATTCGTTTCCAAAAAGTTTTGTCGAATTGTTTGCAAAAACACGGAATAACTGTCCGTCAGATGTTTTGACTGATATAACTGAACTTCGATTGGATATTAAGCCAACGATATTAGGGAACTGTTGTCTCATTGGACTCCATTCGAAGTGAGCCATTCCTTCGCACAGAATTAAAAAAAAATAGAAATAAAATAATTGAATAAAAAACTATCAAAAAGTTTTGATTGATTTGAGTATTGTTTTCATTAAAAGTTTAATAAAACTTAATTACCGAAAGACTTGTCCTTTAGATGAGTTGCGAATTGAGTTTTTAGATCCATCTCTTGTTTATTGATTTGTTGTCTGACTTTAACCAAGAGTTGGTTGACTTCATTAGTTAATTTAGTGAAGAAGTTGGCCATATCACTGATGTCGTAACCATTAAGTCTTCCATTGATAACCATATGATGTAAAGAAAGGGGAAGTATAAACTCAGTGACTCCACTGACTTCTTGGTTGGGCCGCACAAGACTGACAGCTCTATTGGTGAGGTCATGGATATTAATATGGTTATAGATTCCGGGAGAAGAGATGTGTCCGTTAACAAACAGATCTGTGGCAAAGGTTTTGACACCATTTATAAAATGTATGCCATTTGTGGAGACGAAGTCATCAATTGGTATATTATTTATAGTTTTCCTGACGATTAACTTATCGACATTTACTCTATTTGTAAAGTTTAAGAGCGATTCAATCAATTCATTGCTTTTGGTTAGAGTGAGTCGATTGCCAACAAAATAAGACAAATCTATGCCATCAATCAATTCTTTGACATTCAGTGCTTTTTTAGCAGAGATCCAGTTTTGGAATGTTGTCGTTCCAGAAATCAATTCATTAGTGTTGACTAAAATCAAGTCATTTGGAAACTTAATTCCGCTGAGAGTACCGACGATGAAGACATCCTTTTTAAAAGTAACTCTTCCGGCAAAAGTTTTGTTGCCTCTAATTGCTTGATTCGTCTCTTGTCTGACTGCTGTCTGATTAAGTCTAACCACATCTACACCATTGACCAGTCCTTTCACATTTAAATATCCATTGACTTTAGTTCGTGACCCATTTGTCAAGAGAGGTCTTAAGAATGTCTTCCGAGAGTATATTCTTTGAGAAACATTCTTAAAGACTGCGTCACTAAATATATAACTAATATTTTTGCCGTTAATTAAGTTTCGGACAATAAGTTTGTCGACAATAACATCGTTTTCAAAAGTCAGGGGAGAGTTTAATATCTGATCCCCAGTTCTTGTGACTATTCTGTGGGCTAATCGGTTGAAGTCGATTCCATTGACTAAACCATTAATGCGTACATTTCCCCGAACCTCTAAATTGTTAAAATGTTTGGAACTAAAAATGCTTTGAAGATATCGGGAGTCGTGAAAAACAGCGTTTTTTGCCAAAAGTCTGAGATCACAGCCATTCACTGTTTTGTTTACGTAAATATCTTTGAGAACAGAAACGGTTCTATTGAAGATTATATTTCCATTAATCCTTAGATTTTGTCCAATTAGTGCCAATTGGTTTGGTCTCAATCCATCGATTGTGGCCATCGGGTGAGTTAAGTGAAGATGTCCTAAATTGATATCATTGGCAAAAGTCATTGGCGCCAAAAACACATTATTCGTGGTTCGAGACATTATTCTTCTTTGTAACGATTGGACATCGATTGCATTAATAGTTTTGCTCAGCTCTACATTAGATTTGATGCTAACATTTCCCAGAAATATCTTAAGGCCGCGAACTTTCGTTTCTTTATTGTTTAGAACTACTCTTTTAGAGAAGTCACGAATTGGGAGACCATTCAAATGCTCAGAGAATAAGTCGTTATTGAAATGAGTAATTGAAGTGAAATTTTTGGATCCAAATATGTGTTGTTCGGTATTCAATGTGACGACTCTGGCTCTCATATCATTAATATCAACGCCACTAATAGTGCCGAAAGCAATGATGTGTTGAGAACCGACTCCGGCCACAAACACTTTATTGATAAGAGGCCTATCGTAGGCATACGGGAATCGATTAGTGAGAACCACGTCATTAGCGAATTGCGATAACGAATAGTTATTAACAGTTGTCTTAACATTAATATCAGACATTACTTCTAGTCTGCCGTTTATGTGAGTCGTGGGACTCATTAATCTTATTTTTCCATTAATTGTTTGCCGACTATTAGTCAAAAGAATGTCTGAACTTATGTTTAGACCGTTAACAGTGCCGGCGATCACTTGTCCTAAGACTCGGATCGATTGGAAGTGTTTGGGACCCCGAATATAATCACTGAAATTGTTGTACTTTCCAACAGACTGTCTCTCAAATGCTCTCAAATCAATGCCATTGAAGAGCTTTCCTTCCTTTTGCTCTACATTTCCATTAATGATAACATTATGTAAGAAAATCTTTGGACCTAAAATGAGTTGATTTGGGGCTAAACTCTTATGTATGAAATCATTCGGTAGAGAAAATCCGTTAATATTAGGAGACAGTAGTTCTCTAGTTTTGATGAGTCCTTCAAAAACTACCGGAACTTTAATGGTTTGGTTAACAGTTTTGAGCCAAAGAATATTTGGCAAATCATTTATAAGGAAGTGATTAATAGTTTTAGCAAAAATGTTTCCGCTGACACTCAACTTATTGAAAGTGACCGCTCCTTCAAACACTGTATTTCTGTTACTAATCACAAATTTAAGTAATTCTGACGGATCGGTGCTGTCTATAGTGCTTCCGGAGTCCATTATTATATCGTTGAGAACCACAAAAGTTTTATTAAACACTTTAATGTCGAGGAATTGTGGTTTTGGACTATTCTTTAAGACAGAGTCAACGCTTAAATCAATACCATTTATATAATCGGAATCCAAGTTTTGTTTGAAAAGAACCGGGTTTTTAAACACAAGGTTTCCACTGATTTCTTGGTATGTATTTGTTGTAATGCAATCTCGACTTAATTTAATTCCATTGACTTTTCCGGTCAACTCGAGTCCTCTCATTACAGCTACGGGTGATCTAAACGTCTTTCGACCGGCAATAGACTGTTCGCCATAAATGGTGACCGCATTGAAAGCTATTTCGGAAACATTAACCTCTCTATTGATGAGTCCTTTGAGTTTAATTCTTCTGACACTAATCGGTGAATCCATTATCCACTGACCGGTAATCACTTGATTGGCGCCATTCAACAGTACAGCTCTATTGGCGATATCACTCAGATCTCTGCCATTTGTAGTTCCGCTGACATCAATATTCTTGGCTTCTAATGAGTTAAAGACTTTTCGTCCATTAATTTGTTGATTTGATGAGAATTTAGTAACAAAATGAGAAGGGTATATTCCATTAATTGATCCCAACTCTTCATTGAGCCAAAGGTTTTTTTGGAGAATTAGTTCTCCAAATCGATGAGAACCGACCACTATTTGCGGTTGAGGTGAGTCTGCGAGAAGTGCATCGCTTATATTCAAATCATTGATTAGTCCTCTGACTTCCAACTGATTCACTTTTAAGCCGTTGAACGTGAAGTGAGCGCTAATAACTTGATTGCCCTCAACTCTTAAACTATTGTCTGATAACTGATTAAAAGGAACGCCATTTAAACGAAGATCTCTATTCATAATATTTTTAGCGGTTGAATGGATGGCATTAATGGGTTCAACAAAAACTGTGCGCCCAGTAATCGTCTGATTTCTTGATTTGAATACAAAGTTATCCATGTCTTTAGTGACTGCATCTAAATTTGTTTTGAGCTGATCCACTCTTCCCTTCACATAAGTGTTTGTAATTTGTGTGACTTTCCTTTTATTAGTTATTAAAACGTTTTGTGATTTTATTGAATTAGTTTTGACTTTTCCGGTGACAATGACGGGTGGCATCACTTTATGTGCGCTGTTTGAGGTCCACACTTTGTCTGCCCGAGCAGTCAATTGTTTGAGCTCTTCCTCTCGTTTAGTGAGAGACTGTTCTAATCTGAGAAGACAAGTGCGTAACGGGTCGTAATCATAAAAGTTGTGTATTTCGTGATTAACTAAAGTCAATCTCCAAATAGGACTCAAAGAAGACGTTTTCATAATATTAGTGAAAGTAAAGAGAGAGAAGTAATGCATTTGAAGAGAAGAAAACAATTTAATGCTTTTGAAGACGGGTTCGTCTGTAGACAATTGTCCGTTCAGTAGATATTTAGCGGTAATGGATTCGGTGTAAAACAAGACATTATTCTTAACAATAAAGGCTAACAGTATTTCTGCGTTCGGAAGTCTAACCACTGACACATCAGTGGAATGTCTCGTTTCAAACAAGTCTTGATAAATGAGGAACTGATCGCCGGCCCACCAATAAATCCGTGAGATATCGTTTGGGTCGACGAACACGAGATAATCGTTTCCATCAACTTTGAAGTGTTCGACTTTTGACGCAAAATTAGGAATAATCTGAACGTAAGTTAACTTTTCATCGTCTCTGGCGTTGTATAAGAAAACGGGTGAACCCCTGACAGGAAAGTGATTGTAATAATCAATTTGTAAACTCATAGATCTGTTAAACTCTTGGCTGACAACCATATATAGAGTGTGACCCATATTGAAGAGTTTGACAGAAGTGGCACTAAATGTCTTCTGTTGTGCGATGAAATCGAACTGAGTGTGACGCCATTCGTACAGATTTAGAGTCGACTGAAGGGTATTTCCCGCCGGAGTTCGTCTCATATAAGAGACGACCGCTAAGTAAGTCTTTCCAATCGATAATATATCGAAATCACATTTAATGTCTGACTCAATGGTTTGTCGTCTGTGAAAGTGTCGAATGACAGGATTGTACTGATAGATCGTCACTGATTCGCGACCCATAGTATCGAAGGCGACAACAATCCATATATTCCTTTCATAAATGAAATACTGAGCCTTTAGAGGAATTCCATTTCCTTTTTCAATATATTTCGCTAATTCTATAATTTGAGGCCCGACTGGAGTCACTTTAAACTCAGATAAGACGAGTACTCCATTGGAATGACCCCAAAATAGATAAGTCAAATGTTGGTTCTCAATCACAGTCCACATACGAATGGGTCCGTTGGGACCCGTATTTGATATGATATGATTGGGAAACACCGCCGAAGCGTTTTCAACTTTTAGCTGTTCTTCTATTAAAACTATTAGAAAAAGAATTTACATATAATTTAATAGCAATTGAATAGCAATACATACCTCCGCTTTCGGGTAAAGAGTAGAGAAAATTATCCTTTTGTTTGTTCTTAATTCTCGACTCTTCGAATGATCGGTGAAATTCAAGTTTAAAGTTATTAACACTTTCGGTGAGAAAGTCGTTTAAAGTCTCAAATTGACTCTTTTCTCTGATTTGGTTTGGGATAGGATTGTGTCCATAATTGGGCACAAAGTGTTTGGGAATGTTTTGAGGATATATATAATAGATTTTTAACAAAATTAATAATAATTTAATTAAATTCATAATTCAGTCATAAATCTTAACGAAAAAATGGGTAAAACTTTACATTTAATTAGAAATCAATAAAAATAATAAAAATATTTAATGAGTTTTTGTGACAAAGAATTTAATGACTCGAATCTCATCAAAGCTTTTAATAAAATGAATGGATTTCTCAGAAATCGAATAAACTCTTCTCAAAGAAATCTCTGAATTAAATGAGTATTTCTGTTGGAAAGGCGACCAAAATTGCGACCCTTTTTTCATCAGATGATTATTATGAACAATAGTGTCAACGGAATGACTGAAAAATTGACTCAAATTAGTTGCCGAGACATCAAATCGTTTGGGTTTAACTCCAAAGAGTTTACGACAAAAGCATAAAAGTTATGACTGTTTTTCCCTTCTATTAAACTAAAGGAAAATCTATTGATTTTTATTACTCTTTTCGTTATATAACTGTTTTTATGGCCGAAGAAATACCAAATAAAAGTTCGACAAAAAAAAGATACCAAACAAAACCATTATATCAACGATAAGCCAACACTTCTAATGGACACAAATATTTCTGTAAACGAATCAACAAAAAAGAAAATTCCATTCAATTCATAACTATTCAATTATTTTTATTTTTGACTCTAAGATGAGCAAGGCATATTCAATGCATATTCTAAGTATATTCAAGACTTATTCAAAGTTGATTCAAAGTTGATTCAAGGTTCCTTTCAGTGGAAATTTTCTATTTATCGGTATTCAAGTGACTAACTTTTAAGTTGTCATCAAAACTGATTAATTCATAAATTCCTAACATTTGCGAAATGAGTGACTGACTGTCCTTTTGTTACTCTATTATAATAAGTGGTTTAATATATGATAACATTAGTAATAGTTTATTAAATTAGAGATAAAATGGATAAAGAAATGAGAAAATAATGATAAGAAGATCACAAGTTTTGTATCGCTTTTGAGATCAAAACAAATTTCAAAAATATTCAGAATATTATATTCTTAACCCTAATCTCAACCCTAATCTCAACCCTAATCTCAAATCATTCGATAAAATTCAGTAAAACTTTTAAAATATTATAATTTTTCAAATATTTTGTTAAATAACTTTAAAAAATAAAAGACGTGATAGAAGTTATGGACTTCAGCTCTCCTTTTCATAAATAATTAGAAATTTATTCAAAACATATGAAAAGTTTTATAATTTATACAATAAAAAATAAGACCTAGGGGCAAATGCAACCCATGATAAGGTAAGGCATCATTCAGTGATTCCCTCTGCCAGAGGTATTTTCATCAACAAAAATGTGTTCAATGATTAACGTAAGGAGAGTTGTGTTCCCCAACCAATAGATTCGTTGCAATACATTCAACATTTAGTGACGTTTTTATTGAATGACTCGAATGCAGACTAAAATTTGAGCGCTATTTGTAAATAATAGAAACTTTTAATGAATGGATGGGTTGACTCACTTGAGCGCCAATACGTCAACTGATTAGGTCTGGGCTTTGGTCTCACAAAGACTTCCACTCTTTTAGTCTTTTAAATGATTTTAAATCCTATTCTTATGTCAGACTTTTAATTCATTTTAACAAAACATTAAAACATTTTTTTTATTTAATATTATTTTTTAGACAAAAAAGTCTTTTATTTATTATTATTTTGATTTAATTGCAATAAAAGCTAAAAATAATGGAAATGTCGCGATCGGTAACCGATAGACTTGTTTTGAATGATCTCAACGCCAGAAGTGAGTTAGAAGTGATTGACAACATTTACGGTAATATTTGACCACTTTTTCGGTATTTATTTTCATTAATGTTTGTCTTTGTTTGGTCTCAAAGAACGGGCGATAATCACAACAAACAGCGCTAATATTCTCAATATTATGGCCGACTCGTCAGCCATTAATCCCGAGGAAGAAGTGATCAGAAAGAGAGGCCGCAAAAAGACACCGAAGCTATCGATGTTACCATTGAGGCGCTCCCCTCGAAAGGCGACCAACCCTTCACCTGATGAGACATCCATTCTTTCGGAATCAAATCACGACTATTTTCTGCGGACACCGAAGAAAACTCCACAAAAGTCTACGGTTAGAACGCCATCAAAACTGACGCCATCGAAGTCGGCCTCTTCTTTGCGGAGGATTTCTCCGCGAAAAAAACTTCTATTGGATAATAACGACAGCGGTCTCGGTATGAGTCCTGTCCTCAGCGGCTCTGAATCGACACCGAATACACCGAAAAGTATTGCAACGAAAGCCAAGACTTCGAGCAAAAGTCTATCGATGACCAGAAGACGAAGACGTCGTTATTTTTAAACACTATTTCTAAGACCTGACTATTTATTTAGGATTTTATCTAAATTTTAATTAATCTGAAGACAACAAAACATATCAAAAGTGAAATATTGTTTACTATTCGCACAATTATTCAAATGTTTGACTACATTTTCACTCTTTTATGGTTTTCCTCTTTATTTGCTATTTTAAAACGAAATAAATTAGTTTAAAGTTTAACCCAAAAACGCTTTTTGAGAAGAATTTGATTTTTTTTATATTTTTAGTAAAAAACGTAACCTTTAACTGAATTTAATGTCTACTCATTTTTAGTACATAAAAGGTGTCACTCATTATAAACACTTAATTAATGATTAATTAATCACTTTTTGCCTTTTCTTAAGTAAAGCTTAATATTTGGTTTCCGAAAAAAATACCTTTTATTTTCTGTCTTACATACCCAAGACATAACCAAGTTCATTTAAAAATTATACCCTTTAACAATCATTGATATGTTAAATATTTGACCTTTCTTATATTTGATATAATACTCGAATCTCTATTATAATCGAAAGGTAGTGAACAATAGATTCAATTGTCGTTAAAAGTATAAACAAATCAATTAAACCCTAAATAGGTTCACATTTTCAACATTGACTCTGGGATACTTTTACTTGTTCATATTTGCAAGCTCATATTTTAAAGATTCCTTTCTTAAGTTTAAATTAAATAAACGTTTATTTTATTAATTTAAATGAATTTGAGTTAAAATAAAATTTTTAATGAATTTCTAAATTAATTTTTTATCGACTTTTTTATAAAATTTGAATTTTGTTTTTGAAATCATTTTTATATAAATAAAAAGTCATTCAATTATTTTGTTTTGAAAATCATTGAAGTAGTGATTGAGCGCTAACTCTCACTGATTAATGTCCGACGCATTTATTGATGACAACATTTTGAGTTTATTTCATAATTTATTTTAATGAGAAAAAGTTAAGACAAATAGAAGAGCACAGAATATCAAAAGAGGTTATACCGATTCAGCTCTGGCTCTATATATAAGGTTAGACTAAATGTGAAGAATAAGAAAATATAATTCGAAAGTTTAGCGAAATATAAAGACAACGATTGAGAAGACATTCGATGAGAGGAATGAGAATAAGGTTTTCCTGTTTTACAGACATACCCATAGTATGTGTTCTCAATGAAAACCAGAAAATAAAGTCAAATAATTGCACTTAAAATGTATGACACAAAACATCTTTTCAATTGTGATGACTAATGATTGTTCTCTTTATATTCTCAGTAGAATGACCAAGGTATTTTTAACCAAAACACATTCTATGAAAATAATCATAAAAATAATAAAATCAAAAAACGTTTAAACATTTGAAGGAAATTTTACAAAATTTCTTTGAATTCACTTAAAACAGTACTAAAATCTGCATTTATATAGAGTTAACCATTTTTTTAGTACTAAAAAGTATTAAACGAACAAAAATTGCCGAAAGACTACAGCAAACGATAATTTTTTTGTTTATTCAAAGGGACAGTCGATCAAAACCTATACAATAAAAAAATGGGTTGACTCAAACCAAATGATGGCTCACTTTATGACTGTTTAACCGACAATATCTCAGATTTTCCTAAATAAAGTGATCCGACATTTCCTTTTGACCACTCATTTAACGGTTTATTCCTACAAGTTTTCTGATAAAAACATAAATGTCTTCAAATTAAACTCATTTAAAGTTACGAAAGAAAAACAACCAATTTTTCGATTTGACTAATAACTAACAAATTCTAATATATTTTTAATTTACCAAGATTCAATTAAATTTGATCCAAAATTCTAGTCAATTGAAATGAAATAAAAATTCTTTTTTTTAAATTTTAGTTTTATTTTCCATTACTTATAATTAAAATTAACAATAAATTTGTGTAAAAGTTTTGGTGTAATTTACGTCCAGATTTGTTGTCAATAATAATAATAATTAATAATAATAATAATAATAATGATATCCAATGTATTTATCAATAATGAGGCAAATGTTTTCCGTATCAATAGATAAGAAGTAAAGACAATTATCTTTTGTTTTTATTGAACTTTTGAAGTAATGAATGTTATTCTGATTAAATTACAGTGAATTACAATGAATTACAGCTAAAATCTATTCAATGCTTTTCAATGGATTAAATAGTTTTGAGAATTCTATTTATAGTTTTTATTTAAATACTTATATTTATAATATTTATAAATATATTAAACAACTTTTCAATGATTATTATATTGTATTATCAATAATAATAAGTTAATAATATTGTAGTTTTTATCCCCAAAAATATTGATTTTTCGTTAAAATTATTTCTCAGATTTTTGTTTCAAAACAACTCATAGTTTAGAAAAACCTTAGATTTACTTTTTTTTTTGACAATTAATTAAAGAGAGGTTTAAACTTAACATTTTTTGAATGAATGTATGATTTTTTGCGAGAGAGAGAGAGAGAGAGAGAGAGAGAGAGAACCAAAGAAATAAATAGGAGTTAAAAGATATGTTTCAGAACTACTCAAAGAAAAGAGCGAAGAATAGGAAGAATGAGATTTTAAAAGAGAGGAAAAAAGCAGTTATCAATAATTACATAATAACTGCCATTTAATGCCGATTGTGTTATAAAAAAAGGATAATACTATAAGAATGCTATAAAGAGTTTACAAAAAATGAGGAGAGAGAGAGAGAGGGAGACCCAATCGATACATAGTTTGTGGTCTACTCTAAGGAGTAGTTTCTTATACTTTTTTTAAAGATCCAATAAAAAAAAGATTAATTATTATCGCATTATTCCCTCCCAAAAGTACTGTTGAAGAATAATAGGAACAGAAAAGAAAAAATAGTAAAAAACCATAAGAGAGTGAAAAGAGGAACAGAACTCAATGAATATATAAAAGTAGTCGAAAAATAAGAGCAAAAAACAAGTCTTTGTCGACACAAAAACAGAAAATAAAAGAACCCATTTATACATTTCACACATATTCTTGTATATATACTCTTGTATATATTCTTCTTCAATGAAATAATAATAATATTTCTCTTCGAAATATTTATTATGAATACAAACACATAATTTTTACTTTCATTATATTATTTCTTCTCTTCTTTTTTATTTAGGTTTTTATACACAAAAATAATAAGAAAAAAAACGAAGAAAACTTCTTTACTTATTTAATCATTAATACCAAACACCATTAATGGAAGTCTCAGAATAGTAATAATCGATAACATATAATATACGAAAAACAGTATTTTAAGTGCTTTTTTGCGTCAGAATAGTATTTCATTGGTTTTTAGTAATTAGTCTCTAATTTTCTTATCATTTAATTATTTTTCTATTTCTTGTTTGCTCTCATTTTTTTTGTCACTTTTGGTAATACTTGTAATCAATAAAAATTAATTATCAATTTATTTGTGTTGAGTACTATTTTTTGACAATTGATAAATAATTTCTATTCTGAGTCAACAAAAACATAACTTGTTTTTCGTTTTATAAGTTTTAATACAAAAAAAGAGTGGATTCGAGGGATATATTCTTCAGATTCTAAAGAAAGGAATTCAATTGAATTTAAATAAAAGGTTTATTAAATAAAAAAAAAGTATTTGCGATAAGTATTTTGTTTCCATTGAAATGGTGTTCAGCTCTTGTGTTGAGAGAAACCCTGATTTATAACAATGTTTTGATTTTTTACATTAAATGTCATTTATTACACAATAATAATGATAATAAAGTGCAGAACAAAAAACGATCTGAAATATTAATTTGTTGCAAGATTAGAATATCTTAATCTTGATAAATATATTCAAATATATATATAATAATTGAATAATCATTATATATATATAAATACAATATTATTCAAAAAACGAGAATTAAATTGATTTTTAAAGATTATGAGAGAATGAAATGAATGATCGAAAGATTGAATAACATTTTTCCCATTTGTTTCAATAATATTTATATATCAATACATTTATTCAAAGATCATAAATAAAGAAATGGTTATCTCTTAAACTCTCTTTCGCTTTGGTTTTCGCATAACATTAATGTCTAGAAAAAACTTTTTTCAGAATTAGTTTCAAAATTCATTCAATAATAAAAAATCTTTTCATTTCAAAAAACATTCTCACAATAAATACCACAAAAAACAGAGAAATTCTCCTCAAAATTAAATACAATTTTTAGAAAATCGTTTTTCAAAACTAAGAGAAAAATGTCTTCGAATAACTTTTTAGTCAAAACTTATTTTACACAAAAAGTCTTTACAATTGTCTTAAAGACTAAACATTTGTTGAGCACTCGTTTCATTCATTTTTCAGATTTGTATATAAATTATGATATATTTTAGTATTTAATTCAAAATGTATTTTAAAACAATAGTTTCAAAAAAATGATTCTGATCATTTTAATGGATTAAATGTATTGTATCCTGGAATCACTTCATTTCATGTGTTGGTGCAAAATATGAATAGACTTCACAACAGAATAATTAACGCATTTCTCTATTAATTAAATTAATTTGAAAATTAATTTAATATTTGATTTAAAGAGCGATAAATGAATAAATGATTTCATTAATGCTATTATTTTTAAAAATATTTACATTTAAATAAAGAAATAATTAATTTATTAGTCATTCAAAAACCCAAATAATATAAACTGTTTATAATAATCTAAAAACTGATCGAATCGTCAAAAAAAACTCTTAAGAAATATTAAAGACAACAACAAAAAACAGTTTCGACGACAACTTTTTATAGACATTTAGTCATTCAATCGAAAGTCAATTAATTTAATCATTCGTTTCATATAAATGTGTTTACTCTGATTCGTAGCAATAAATTAATTGTTTAAACTTCGCCTTAATTTCAATATAAGACCTACTAATTGAGACTATAGTCAATGTTGTGGCCGACCTATAGAGTGCTGTGCCGTTGGTAGCAAGTCGTGAACCATCGGTGAGATATCGTCTCTGTCCGCCTCTTCGTTTGAGGCATAGCTTTGTCGGGAGCGCTTCAATACTGACTCAACTAAACCTATTTGTCTTTGTTGTTGGTTTAGTGTTGACGATGTGATGGCCGGACTGCCCAGACTCGGGTGCGTCACTTGATTAGTGAATAGTGAGTGCTTCGGACTGACCGTTGCGTTTGGGTTTGATTTTATTTGAAAGTTTGAAGACATGAATAGGGACTGACCACTCGCCTGATAGGGAGACGTCTGAAATGTGGGCAGACTTTGGAAAGTGGATGAGTTCTGAATAAACGGTAAGAGTTGTTGTCCGGCGCTGGTGTCCATTGGCACTGAAAAGTCGGATGAACTCGAAGAGGGCGGAGATGTCATAGAATTGGATTTGTGTAGTGATTGCGTCAATGCCTCCAATACTAGTGTTGACGACGGTTTGTGTGAGGAAGTGCTCGACGCCGATGGACACGACGACGATATGGCCGCCACCTGAAGACTGGGCGCCGAATGCGCTAAATGTTGATGTGATTTACCGATTGAACCAATGGTTGAATTGTGTTGCGGTGTGTGTTGTGACGAGTGATTTACATGTTGTCGGGTTTGTCGGAACGTCTGTTGCGTTACGACGGGTCCGGTTCTCGAGTGATGCGATGAGTGCTGACTATTAGAACCGGTGCTGCCGTTCGCATGGCTTACGTTATTGAGTCTCATGTGATGTGAAGAATGAGTCGAGTGATGAAACTGTAGTGGCGGAGACTGAAGTGAATTCGGTGGTGATTGCAATGAGTTCTGATGTGTGATCGGTGCCCAACCCTTCGTCGGCACTACTCGTGAGTTATGAAAGTTGAGGGCCAAACCTGTAGTACTCGTCACTGGACTTTCACAATCCATTGCAGACGAACACACCATATGATGAAGGCTTGAATTGAGGGCAGAACTGTTTGTCATCAGACTCTCGTTTATAACATGAAAGGATCCGGTTTGTGTGTAACTGTTCTGCAAGTGATGGCCCGGCAGTGACGGCCCGAAGTGCTGATGAGTCGGATCTGAATGAGCCCTAATGTTCGACACTAATGATTACAAATAAAAAAAAGAAAATCTATCGTTAATAACACCAATAGTTATGATTAGAGTCTCGACTAATAGTTTTTTGTTCTTTTGATTTCTTCGTTACTGACGTCTGATATTTAGAAATCAATTTATAGTTTAATGCTATCAAATAATTATACTCACATTCTGGCGGACACTGACCGGCACAACCCATCGCACTGGGACTTAGCAAACCCTGTTCAATGGCTGGACTCGAACTCGTGCTGTTAGAGGTGTTGGTACTGCCGTCAGAAGTGCGCCGAAAAAACGAGTGTTGAAGAGCGTTATGCGGAGTAATACGTGTTTTGGGGTTATAGTCAAGCATTCGGAGAATGAGATCTTTGAATTTAAGATAATCGGAGACCGCGTGACCGGGCTCTCCAAGTCGACGACCACCCGGTCCGCCCAACTCTACACCCAGAATGTCTGTGAGCTTTCGGGCACCGGCAAGTTTGTACTGAAATCAACAAAACATTATATAAGTCGACTCCAAATTATGAAAATTGATATTTCGAGAGATTGTGTTCACTCTTCTGTACTGTCAGACAATTTGACGCTTAAATCGATTGCGAAAAACCTGTAATACATTTGTCTCACGATTTATATATCATATAATATAGAAATTGTATCGAAACCTATCAAAGCGTATCATTAGATTTCATATTATATTATATGAGAAAAGGAGTCATCGGATCAAAAGAAATATCAGACGCTGTGATACTCTTTGTTTCGAACCAATTAAATCAAAACCCAAACACTTTGAATACGTTAAGACACACAAACTATGACTCACTCTTACGATAATGTATTTCAGGTATCAGTTGTTGATTGAGATGAGAGAAGTGACACAAATCCTCTCCGATTAACAAAAAATAACAAAAAATAAAAGATGACTCACTTTTTTGCCGTCTTTTGTCTTTTTAAGAACATTAGTTCCGTCCGGCATTTTGTCAAAATATTTTCGTGCTTTATGTGCTTGGTCAATAATGTTTTTGGGCGGCATTCCCAGTACTTCTATTATTTTGTTCATCTGATCGACTTCATTGGCGCCACTAAATAAAGGCTCTCCCGTATGCATTTCAACCAGAATACAACCCAAAGACCACATGTCTATCGCCATATCGTAGGGAATGCCTAACAGTACTTCCGGAGATCGATAGAATCGGCTCTGAATGTATTGATATATCTGTAGATCCGACAAATATAAGCAAAAAATCAATAATTGATTACAAAATAATTTCTCAGCAAAAAGTTAAGAGTCTTTCGCTTTGATTCACTTTTATATCATTTTTTTAGACTCTTTTCGACCGAATCTCTTAATATCGACCGAAACGTCAAAATATGACTGATTTGAGTATCGGATGGAAGTACTGTATATTTGATATTATTATTATTATTACTGTTAGTTATACTCGTATTAAAAATGTCTATAAAAGTTATAGACATTCAATGAATGGGAAAAATTAGGAAAAAAATCTTTTGACAAAAAAAGGAAACGAAATAAAAATAATAGTATTAATGGTTTACCCTTTTTCCGAGTTGACAACTGCTGCCGAAGTCAACAATTTTGATGGCACTTCTTTTGGGACTACAGAGCAGTATATTCTCAGGTTTGAGGTCGCAATGAATGATAGACAGCTCTGGATTTGACAAAAACATTAAAGCCGTACACATCTGTTGTGCGAACTTTCGGGTCAGGTTTAGGGACACTCCACGAAAGTTTGTGTTTCGCAACAAATCATATAAATTATATGATAACAACTCGAAGACTAGGCATAAGTGGTTCCTCCACATAAAATGACCCTTTAGTTTGACTGTAATTTCAGAAACAAAAATAAATGCATTAAATATATGACTCATAAAACGGAGGAAATGAAGAATAAAAATATATATTATTTTAGTCTCTTATAAAAACTACTGATTGAAGACAATTGACATCAAAAGAAATGCTTTCCATTAGACAAACAGACAGACAATCAGACAGTGAAGACAGTTAAGGGTCAGACGACGTACCGATTTTGTCTTTACCCAAACAATGAGACGTTCCGTTGGATTCGTGATTATTCATCAGTTCCAACAGTTTAACCTCAATCTGGGCCTGATTTAGGAACGGTTTTTTGTTCTTGATGATCTTAATGGCCACGTGGCATTGATCATCATGGTCATAGGCTTTAACCACTTGCCCAAAAGATCCCTTTCCTATCAACGAATCGATTTCATATCGATCGAAGAACTTTTCGCCATTTCTGATGATATAGTCGTGGTTATCGTCATCATAACCATCGTTATAAAGTTTACGCTCCTTTTTATGACTGGCGTTGTCTTCGCCCTGAGTTTGTTGGGCTCTTCTTTTCTTCTTAGCGTAATATACCTTAAAATTGGTGACACATTTAATATTGATTTTCATTTTTAAAAATTGAGTAAAAGTTTTTGAATCATTAAATGAAATATATTTAAGGTTCAGATAAGAGATATTTAAACTCAAAATCAGATTCAGAATAAGAATTTGAATAAATGTCAGTCAATAGTGAAAAAAAGAGACATCAAAAGTAATAACAATAAATTGCATTCATTTTTTCAAAATTGGATTTCATTCAAAAAAGATAATAATTAATATATGGTTTAAGTGATGGAAGGACTGGTCTATTATCGTCAAAATCAAGGCTAACATTTTTAGTGATATTTTACTCATTTTAGTATAATTGACAAAAGGAGAGCTTTTATATTGATTTTTTTAAACTATATATACGTATAAATAATTGTAAAACTGAAAAAAAAGTTTAGTTATTATAAGAACTGTTAACCAAATTCTTCAGTTCTGGAAAAAGGATTTGATTTCACTTATAAAATGATCGGAGAATTATAGTGAAATACTTCTCGATTATCTCTGGATATGATATTCATAATAATGTCGTTAAAAATATATAAAATAAATGCAAATTTCAATTTATTTTATGAATTTCTTGAAAAGTGGCTGAAAATGAGTTCTTTGAAGGGATATACTATTAGTGGTGGAATTGGCATAAAATAATTGGATTCTGAGAGAAGAACAAAACAAAGAAATGGTTGAATACTTACTTCATTAATGTGTTTATATGTCTTAATGAGATCAACACTGAGTTTCCGAAGGGGAGCACTATTTGGTTCGCGATATTTCATTGACTGAATTCTGGCTGCAGTGCTTGTGTTTGAAAGTGTGGCCGTCAGGTCATTGGCCACCACTTGTGCCGCTGTCTTCTGTGCGGCGGCAGTAGATCCTTGTTGTGCAGCCAAAGCCACCATTTGATCTTGAGTTACAAGACGTCCATACATTACTCCACTACTTTCATGACAACTGTTCTCTTCGTCTAAACCATAATAAGACAAACATTGAATTAGTGATAACATGTCATCGAAGGTAATAATAATGATAATAACGAACAGAAAAACAATCATAATATGAAGACATCAGAAAATTTAATGAAACCTCTCATCAAAAGCAGGAAAAGCGCTCAGAATATTTTGATTCAATTAATTATTACATCAATAAATGAAGTGAAACACAACTTATGGAAAAACAATAGACATTTCAATATAACTACTTTTTTCACATTAATGAGAGCTGAGAATTTCATTGACTATTTAAATGAACTAGTTAACAGTTAATAGTTAACAGTTACTATTACTACTACAATATTACACTAAATACACAAAATTAATAAGAACTGATGTCTCACATAACTTAATCCTAACCAATGACTAATGACTAACAAATTTGTTTTTAATAGTATTTCATTGATATTTAATGAATACAATCGTCGAAAGACAACAGAATTAAAACACATTTCAATGTAAGAGAAAAATTGAATAATGAAAACATCAAAAATCGTTTTGTCTTTCATTATATCACAACAAATGTAATAAAAGTATTAAAATTTGTTTAAAGTTTCAAAATACAAATGCAGTGGAAATACAGTGACTCGAAATTCAATACCAAACTCTGTTTAGTAGTCAAACAAATTCTAGTTTAGAGTTAAAAAAAGGCTTCAATAAAAGAATCGAGAAATTAATGTCTGTTTTCAGACTCACTATTTCACGGATTTCATGCAATTTAGACAAAAAAACATTTGACTAAACACAGCATAAAACACATAATCATTAAAACAAAGCAATCGATTAAATAATAAAAAAGAGTGAATAAAAACTTACAGCTATTTTAGTTTGTAATCAAATATAATTCAAAGACTCAGAGATAGAATGGGATAAAATGAGAAGCAATGGGAGAGAATGAGAGAGAATAATAATAAAACAGAATCGAATAAAAAACAGCTCAAACAAAGAGCTCTGGGCTATTAATTAGATGCTGTACTGAACAACTTTGTCTGTTTAATCAACTCATACATATTGTGCTGTGCAATCGAGACCAGAGAAAACTAGGAGAGAAACCAAATGGTTTTATGGTTAACCCAATGTACAGAATAAAAATAAAAGTGAAATGACTACAATGTGTATAACTGTATATATCTATATCTGTATATATTGTATATATGTGTATATCTATAATATTAATTCAGTGACAAAATCTATTGCATAAAATAAAAATAATAATATATTCAATAATAGACCTCTAAATTGAGAGGAGAGGGATATGAGGTTAGATATGAGCCTCACTTATGATTGAAAAATATAGTGAATGAAGTTTTCGGTTTATTCGGTCGATATTTTCAGAGTAAATATACATAACATTTATAACATGTTTTCATTGTTGTGAGCAATATATGAGTGAAAATATAGTCAGATATGAATTTATATTATATATAAAAACTAAGAAAATATAGAAAAGAGAGAAAATCATATAAAAAGCAATATATGTCACAAAAATGAATTTGGATGACGACAGCAATCCATCCATTGGCAGACATTAAGCTCAACATATGAGCACAAACGGAGCATAAGTGCCTTCGATTGGGAAGTCATTCACCAGTAGTGGCTTCGAATGTCTCCCAAACTAATATAATTCAGTTGAAAAACTTGAACTCTAATAGAGTTTCTCTTCATTTTTTGGACCACGAATTCAATTTTGATATATTGTTCCACTATTTTATTGTATACTCTATTTTATAGTCGCTCTCAACGACCAATTCTTGCGGTTATAATAATAAAAATAATTTTGTTTTGAATGATTCGGGTATTCAGTCGTAAAATACTTTATAATACTTTCACGAAAATACAATGTTTTGTATTCAACAGTCAAACCATATTTGAGATGAGATGAGGACCAAAATATCGCTCCAATTTATATACACTCTATTGAGAGACTAAAATAGTGAAGCCATCACTCAATTCTGTTCTACACTCAAAACCAACAAATAGTATAATTAAGTTTCATTTCTATTATGGCTTTTAAGTGCAGACCCGGCAAACTGTTTATCCCCAACTTATGAGAAACTGACAATTTTTCTGATGACCAAACAAACAGTCAAACCCTTAAAAGACTTGAGTCGTAAAAAACGTTTTACTGATCTTTAAGTTATTTTAGAAAACTTTAATAAATGAAATGAAACTTTACTCGAATATAAGAGAATGTACTCGAATCAAATTATTAACAAACAATCAAAAATTAATTCAAAATTATTTTATACCTAAAATGAAAAATAAAATATAAGGACAGCAGACAACCTTGGACATTCATTTAAAGTTAACATTCTGTTTGTATGTCAAATGTCTGTTATATTCTCCGATTTATTCAATGTGTTATACAAATTCCGAATAACAAATGTATCGAAAGCCAATTCATAGTATTTCAGACTATATATAAAAGATTAACTAGATGATGTCAAATATCAAAGAATAAATTCATAGCCCATCCCCGAGTTTGACCCCAAAAACTATTAAAAATAATTTCATGAAACAAATATTTGTCTTCATTTGAATATTTGAAGAATTCTTTTTTAATGAAAAAAAAATAATAAATTGAAAGAATTATTATATCTGTCGGCACAACCCTATCATAACCCAGATCTGGTCGGAAATGTTAGGTTCGGGAGTGCATAGACTAAAGTGTAAAACAATTATTGGCAACTATTTAGCAATTCTGGTGGCGTTTCGAAAGTAAATGTAGGAACTGCTAAACTGTTCCTCATATTGAGTGTACGCCAAAAGAGACCGAATTGTCGGCGCATTCAGTAATTGGTACTTTCTATTCGACATTTCCAACACTTTTGTATAGTTATGATGAATATCTTGTGAGAGACCGAACACAAAGAGCGACAAAATTGCATTAAATGTCAGAATTAGACGATAAGTAAATACAGACGGTTTTGACTGATGTCTGCACTCAACTCTTATATAACTCATAAATATTAATTTACAGCAAAAAATCCCAGAATATTCTGTTAAAGAAGAAAACATTTGCTCAGAATATTTTTCTGCTAATTTTATATTTAAACGTATATTCTGTTCACAATTTATCTGAAAATTTACTCCAATTTGAAAGTAAAATAGAGATACGATAAGTAGTCTGAGTCTCGAATTAATAGAAGTCTGTCTGAAATGTTAAAAATCATTTTAGAGTCAATGTCTTAGAACTGAATTTTTCTCCGACAAAATGGTTGAGCTCTTGAATAAACATATTATACATAATAAACAAAATTTCGAGTAAAATGCAAACAATTTATTATAGTTTAGAGAATAAGTAATTTTTCAGAGACTTATTCTCATATAAAATATAAAATTCAAAATTCAGTCTTTCATTGACTGAAGTCATAATTTAATGGTTTTTGAAAACTTTTCATTTTCAGTAAAGAACTTAATGTTTGCGCTACAAAACTGAACAAAAGTCCAAAACAATCTATTTTTTAAGACAATTGTATTAAAATTTAAAATTTGAGGAAAAAACCATTAAATAAAATGTTTTCGATTTAAGTCGAGGGTATTTCACTGTTGAGAACTACCGCTCTTAAGAGTCAAAACTAAAAGACCGACTCAAGAATAGATGAAAAGCAACGGTAATGAAGTGCTATATTTTAAATGAGTTCAGGAGTTAACAAAACAATGGTTTAAACTAAACAAAAGATAACACGATATGAGTCCAATTGACAAACAAAATGCCAGACAAATACTGGAGTTCTTCCAAATGACAATAAATAAAGAGAGCACTCAAGTGAACCAAAATTCAAATTAATTAATACAAAAGGAAATGAAGGGAAGGGAAGGGAAGGGATGGTCACACAATTGGTTTTATTCTTCAATTTTTTTTGAGAGTTTTAGACAAAAAATCGATTAAACATTTTAAGAGATTTTCAACTCTTTTGTGTTTCTAAGCTCTGTATATAAGATCCAGAAAATTACGTAATCATTGGATTCAGTTGTGAAAAGAATAGTCAGAGGAGTTGCCATAAAATTGGGCCATACATCATATATACAACACAAGACAAAAGTGCAAAAAAACCGCATAAATATTATCGAAATAACATTTCCCAAACATTTAACCGATCATTACTGAAGAGCTTTGAAATAAGAAATGAGATCTGAATAGAAAATTTTCATTTATTAAACATTTGATGGGAAACGGTATAACCTGTGCTCAACACTTTGCACACAAAAAAGCTGAGAATATTTGAGATGCGCTCTCGTCTGCATCTCTTTAATGACGAATTAACATATTTAGAGTATTCATAGATATGTAATCACAAGACCGCCGACAGACTGAAAAAAAGGTATTAAACACGAGTTCTGTTCTCTGGGAAGAGGCAAAAGTTGTCAGCCCTCAGGTATTGCGGCTCAGAATTGCGAAAAAAGGATATGAATGAGAATTTTAAATATAATTTTCAAATAAAATTCAATAAAAATATATTGAATGCAATGAACACAACTTTTTTTTGAGTCAAAAATCATGTTTGAAGTCAGGAAATAATTTTAAGATTAGAACCAGAATTGAAAATCAAATTAGAATGGAGCTAGAATTAGCCTAGCACATTCAACTTGTATTCAAGTTTTATCAAAATAACAAATTATGGTTTTCGGAACAATACTTTTATTATAATATTTTTGACTCATCTTTTTATGAGTACATAAATCGTGTCATAAATATTTCTTAAAAGATCAAAAGGGTATGAGAACTGAGTAATATAAGCGAAACAAAAATAAAAGGAAATTAAACTAGTTTAGTTATGTTTAATTTAGTTTAATTATGACTGAATTACTGCACATTTTATAATAAAATTAAGTCAAATCACAATTTAATATCGAAATAAAATTCATATTATAATCAAAGATAAAATCTAATAAAAGGAATATTAGGGTAAAAATAAACCAAGATTACTCGATAAAATCAAAATAATAGTATTTCCAAAGGAATAGTCATAAAATACTTATTCCCATTTGAAAGGAAAAATTTCTTTTGTTTAGTTTTATGTGAAAACACGACATAATAAAAGACATATAAAAAGGAAATATTTTGATAGCAATTCAGAAATTGATGACAACTTACGAATAGTGTCGGTCTGACCACAAAATGCCTAATTTTGAGTCAAATATTCCAATGAAATGCACACAAATTCAAAGTATGCGTATTGGGTCGACACTATTGTAGCCAATGTTTAGTAGTCTGTGTCAGAGCGCCAGACATTTCGTGAATGAGTGAAATTAATTTTTAAATTTTTTCAATACTTAAATAGCATTTCCTATTTCTCATTGAAAACTTGATTAATGACTATAAGAGTAAAAGAAAATTCAAATTCAAATAATTACATAAAAAGATTGGCCCATAAGTAATGATTTTCAGCGATTTTTCAGATAAATATAACACAGAATTACGAAAAATGCAATAAATTAGATAAAAAGCTGAGGCCTCTAAAAGTCGATCAAACCTTCGTCTAAAGAGAGATGAGAGGAAAGCCATATATTTATGCTATTCTTTTGGGTTTATATTTAATCAAATAAATTGCAAATAATTTTCTCCTGCAATAAGTGATAGAAGAAAAGGACGAAACAAAATACAAGTAAAGCATTGAATCAGGAATTAAGTGATTTTTTCATTTGAACCCAAGAAAAGTACAAATACTCAAACATATAAACACCAAAAGTATTGAGGAAACCATTGACTCAAATGCTATTTTGTACTGTCCTTTTCAAATGTGTGACCATTTCATCGCACAAACAAAAAATTAAAAGAGAAAAAGAATGTATACAAAAATAGTATTAACGGGAAGGACTGAATGAAATTCTGAGCCTAAAATACGAGACACAGGACTACACAGAAAGAAAAGAACAGAGAAATTGCTTTTCAGGTATTTTCACTATTCATTGCTAAAACTCATATGAAAAAGGATTATATGAAACAGAAAATCTCACAAATTTTTTTACGTCTATTGACGCACAAAATTTGTTGCATTAGTGGCCAAAAGGGAATAATTTTCACTTATATTTGAATTTGAAAATTGAATCCTCAATGAATCGCAATTTTTCTAACAAATCATTTAATATATATTTTTAGATAAAAAAGAATTTAGTCTTAAAAGACTAAACTATAAAAAAAAATTTGGACTAAAAATAAGATATTGTTTTAAAAATTTAAATTAATATTTAAGTCTAAATTTTAAACAAAAAATTATATATTTAGTAAACTTTGGAAATGAGATAAAATGTATTTTATATAACTTTCATTGAATACAAGAGAAATATATCACAAAAGAATAGTAACTCTAAGAAAAGCGATGAGTTTTCTAAGTAATTGTGTAACTGTTGTGAAGAAAAATTAAACTCAAGAGTATTTGTTGATTGACTTTAAAACTAATGTAATGGAGAAATGAAAAATGAAGCCAACGATTAAAAGAGTGACCATTTTTGGCGATAAGAGTGAACCAGAGCTGAAAAGTGAACACCAATTGATTAAAAGCTATTGCGAATCAAATGACGGGAAACACAAATTAGAGTGCAATCAATATTTTCGACACTATATTCCAGTTAAGGCTTATTATAGTTTTGCCAATAAATAATTGAAAGGTTCGTAAATTTGTGGATAATTTTCAACTCAATTAAGTTTTAAAAATAATAAAGAATTGAAACACAAACTAATATATAATTTGTGATACAAAAGTAGTTTTATAACAATCGGAGGACTTTTTTTCCAAAAGACTAAACATGTATTTGATATCTGAGATGAGATAACGTTAGGACTTATAATAAGCAGAAAAAGTTGTTATGCAATAAAGTGTCACATATTTTAGTCTAATAAACAACTAATTGATTTGATTACAAGTGCCTCAAAGCCCCCAAACATTTCACTATCAGAATATGAGATAAGATGAGAGCAACACTACTTATTGAGAGGATGAGCTCAACCGAAAAAAGGAGAAACTATTTTCAAAGTAAAGTGAATATTATTATTAGGCCTACAATTCATTGCATCGAAATATGTTTGATATCAAAGAAATGGAAGCAAAACATATAAACTGAAGCATAAAATCATTTGAAAAACTATTAGATACGAGGGAACCACAAAAATTGTATTATTTTCATCAAAAGCAAACATTTACTGAACAGTGAAGGCATACATAGTTTCTGACCATTTCATAGCTGACAACAACTATGGCCTCAAATTGAGTGCAAAACTAATGTTTGAAAATATACGATAAGCAGTTGTCAACTCTAAGGGAGAGTCACATCACACCAATCATAAGAAGTGAATATATTGTAAATAAGCGATTCCTAGTGATTGCCATCCATTGCCAGCGGCACTCCTAATACTCTAACACCACTCCATAGGACATGAATATGTCATACGAATCGATTCACATTCCGGCCACTACTCGACATAAAGCTGTTATCACTCAATACAGAACTGGAGAGAGGCCTAAGATTTAGCGATTGTTTAGTTTGGAAGTGAGTTTCCAGTGATGTGTCTCAACATGAGATGTGATTTTTTATGGCCGGAGAATAAATTCAACTCAAATAAATATAGACATTATTGGCTCCAATCAAAACTCGAGACTATTTTGGCTGTTGGCAAGACATGAGTCAATTGCACAGACATTTCACTGAATTGTTGGCCACTTTTTTGTTGGCAACAAAATATTTTTCGCTAAACTTAAACTTTTCAATAATTATTATTAGAGAACAGCTGACGCCTCAAAATGGAAAAATCAAAAGAATAGGAGGAATAAGAGCCCAAACGCTAAGCAAAAGGCAACAGACGTAGAGCTATGACTTATATAATATATTTGTTAGAAATATTAAGAAATCTTTTTCTGGTCAATACTAATACAATACAAATAAGAGAAAACTCCGGAGTATAGGATGTGAGCAATGAGTTCATAACTGATACCTTCACTCTTGTGTTAACTTTTAAAAAATATTAGATTTCATTTCATTTAGACTTCTGTTTCTCATTTTGTGTGAAAATCGTCGACTTCTCTGATTAAAAGTGAAAACTATTTCACTTAATCTTCAGCGTCTGTTTATGATCGATGTCTACAAAATCTTTATTATATAACAAACAGAGACAGTGGGAGACAGAGAGACACAGAGAGAGACAGAGAGGGATAGAGAAACAGAGCTGAAGTCAATTTTAAAAGTGGACTCAATTTAAACGACAGCAAAACAGTTGGCGAAACAATAGACAGAAGAGAAAAATAGCGAACATAAGGGGATGTAATAAATAACAAAACATTGAAAAAAGACAAAAGAGAGATACAAAAGAAAGATAGAGTTTTATAGCATTTGGCGAAACAATTTTCGTTTAAATAATATTCTGGACTAAACTCTAAAACTCTGTTTTCAGTTTCACAATCGATTCACTCGTTTTCATAATAGCATTCATTTTTCATTTTCTCTGCAATTTTCGAATTAACTTTAAATATTGAGATTTACAGCCATTGAGTGCCTCCAAAATGGACGGATAGAGAACTAGAGGATAGGGGAGAATAGAGCACAGAGTAGTTAGAAAACAATGAGTGGATGCTTTATGGGAGAGTATATAATCAGATGATTCCCAGAATTTAGTCGCCATTTATTCTGGTTTTGAATCCCATTGAAACTATTGAGAAGTTTCTAAATGATCATTAAAAAAGTTAACTTCAAAACTGTTAACCAAACAAAAGCTAAATCTATGGCCAAAAGTGTAGTTTAATTGCTTGGCAACAAAACTCTGCTCAACCATATTCTAGAGGCCTCTCTATGAAAGCCATACGTTTTGTTTGTTTTCAAAACCGATGTATTCATTTACTCAACAAATTATATCTTAAAATCAGTTATTAGTTAATTAATGGATGAAAATTAGATTTTTTGCCCATAAAAAAGGCATTTATTCCACAAGTGGTTACACTTATAATTTATGCCCCATTTTATCAGATGGCGAGAGAGGCACAGAGAGAGGCACAAAGAGAGCCACCAAACACTCAGAATAAAGGTCGCTATGAAGAGCATCAGGTAGTGGTTGCAAACTCTGTTTTAATGAAAGATATTTTGTTGAAAAAGAGAGTCAATGCGAGAGAGAGAGAGAGAGAGAGAGAGAGCATTAATAACAAGTATATGCAAACATCTGCCTTATTAAGTATCACCAGATTTGCAATGATTGCAATCATGCGAACTAAGCCCACATTCATTCAATAGATTCAGTTTGTGATTCATTCGCATTATGTATGTCTGCATTTGAGACACTTTTGGATCCCATCTCTAACTAATTAACAATTGATTTACAGCAGACGCACACAAAAAAAAGAGAAATAAAATTGTTTGTGACTTGAATTCAATGTTAATATAAAAACAGACTATACTTTGATTACCACTAAGAATGAGAAGAAAAATAAAAAGCAAAACCTCTTCGCCAACGGTATAATGAATCACATGTGGGGTCAAAATAAACTAGAATTATGTTTCAACCAATTATTATTAGATGAGTGTTTCTGTACTACAAATAAATATAATTTTCTCACTTCTATTCATTTGGGAAATACACGAAATGTTCCGATTTTAGGATTGAATTTTCATAAATATTTGCACACAAAAAGAGTACATAAATATTAAAAAAAATTGAAGAAAAATAAAAATTATTTGACGAAACAAACTGTTTGTGAGTCGACAAAACAAATTTGTTTGGAAGTATTGAACGAATAATAATTTTTATATTTCGGAACATCTATTCTATTGTCAATAGAAATGAGGAAATATTCTCTGAACACAAAAAAGAGGAACTTTTGTGAAGATAAAAATGAGGCAAAAAATAATGGAAATGAATAAAACTTAGAATTACTAAAGATATGGAATATCTGTATATTTATTGAAAAAATTCATAAAATATGCTCGAATATTGTGTCAATAGGGATAAAGAATGGAATAATATACACATTTCAATGATTAGATGAAAGGACAGTTAACAAGAGCGCAATGGGTGTTATGTTGTGTCGCACAGCGCGAGAGAGCGTTATATTCGTTATAATATACCTTTAGTTCAATATATAAATCGATTTGTTTTGGGGTTTTTCGTAAAGAATTGGCTTTAAAACTAAATGGTTTGCCTGTGCTCTATGTCTGCTCCGGTAATAGAGGACAGGCTGCTCAGTGCCAGTAGTGTATGTTTAGTGCATTTGGTAGAGATAATGATGCGCAAAGGTGTTTAACACTAAAGCCTAAAACGAATCCCAATTCTCAACAGACAACTAAACTAAAAAAAACTGAAGGCTATAGTGAGCTATAGTGAGTTAGTGCACAACTAACTAAAGGCCACCTTTTTTGCCAACAAATCCTTAGACTAATCCCAGAGCGAGTGCGAGAGAAATGGGTAAAAAAATCAATGTCTCATAGAAGAGGAAAAGAGAATATTCGTCTCTCACTCTCTTCTAATTCTTCTCTGTATTGGTCTTCATATCTAACGATATTTTTTTGGTTCTCAATAACAAGAGTTGGAGAACAGAGTGTTGTCGTCACAGAACACACACTTCACAGACAATATTCTATCAATAGTTATATAAAGAAAGAATACGAAGTTTTTCTCACTCTTCACTTAATTTTTTGGGCACTAAATGAGTGCAACTGAGATGAGAGCACAGAATAAGAAGACAGAGAAAAGATAAAATGAGTTTAGAGAAATGGAAGAATTTTTTCTTCACAAAAAAAATAATGAAAAGAATTAAACGAAAAACGAAAAAAATAGAAGAATTTTCATATCGTTATATATGATTAGAAAAGACAGTGAAAGCAATGAACACAGAATAAGGCACAGAATAAGGCACAGCCGCTCCAAATGTGAGTTAAGCAAACATTGAATTTTATATGTGTTATAACTACAGAGAGCTATGGTTTGTGTGTTCATTGTATTAGAGGGAAACAATCAATTAAGAAATGTTGTGCTTAAAATGAATTGAAAGCGAATGTTGCCATGGATTGAATGCAAGGGATGGAAGGCATGCAATGGATGGAAACAGGGCTTCAATTTTTTATAATATAGCCTTTTCTCTCACTTCTATATATATATAACGCGTCTTATATATATAAGACGTGAAGGATTGCAATGAAAAGTAAAGAAGAGAATCAGTGCATCTCTAGTGAAGAGAGAGAGAGTGAGTGAGAGAAGAGAGAGAGAGAGAGGGAGAGAGTGCTATGCTGTGCAGCCAAAGAGATCACATATGAAGCATAAAAGCGTTTGCTTCTCATGAAACTCATGCATATTTAACAAGGATTGCTCTCTGGCTCTCACTTCTGGCACAGCCTATCTATCTATTGCACAATGTCTTCTGTATGACACGTCTCAAACTTAACTCATCCATCCATCCATTTATGCAGATGTGCTGCCAATGCTATTGTGGATGAGATATCAAATTAGAGTTTTCAGTGCATAACAACAGATTCACTTCAATTCTACACTAATAATAATATGATTGCTATTTGAAAAGAAGAAGTTCGCGCTTCACTTCAGCATAGATTACAAGCACTGACTACTGAAATGCAACTCATTTTCTTAACACACGAGTGATGAGGAAAAGTCAAACTCACTCTACTGTTAGGCTCTTAGAAGAGGGACTTTGACTTTGATTGAAATTTTCTAATTTTTATACTACTTTTATACTACATTTTTATCTTATAGACTATCAGTGCATCAAATTCTTAAAATATCAATGAAAAGTATAGTTGACTCATAATTTGGGAATTTGCAGCACAAACACACACTGAATCACTGTTGGGTACAGAAAAAAGTCAAAGAAAATAATATTTCATTTAAAATATGTACCGAAAAACACATTTCGTCAGCGAATTTCAAATTTTTGTTTAGAGTCAATGTTGGGTCTCAACTAAAGATGAGAAGAGAGGCTAAGCTTTAGAAGATCTGAGTCTAAGGTATAGAATAATAAGTTAGTGACTGAAAGCTGACGAAAGTTAACGCTTTTCTGTTATGTGTGAGAGAAAAGTATACGAAAAACTTTTGGTATTATATACAGAGTTAGAGACAATTTGAAAGCAAAGCTAAAAGCATTTAGTCTTATAGTAAAAGAATGATAAGATTGATGATTCTCTCCCTCAACTGATACCACACAACTCTGGGCATACGCTCAGCACCAGAAGAATCAAATTCCAAGATTGTGTCCAAGTCTTAGAGCTAGAGTCTTATGATTCGGTGCTGTGCTCTGTGTCGTTGTTGTGGCGATGGAACAGAAACGTAGAGATAATAGACTAAATGATTGTAATGGTTGATCCAGAAGAATATCACAAGAATATAATGATAGTTTACTAACACACCAATACTGCACAGACTAATGGTTTAAGAATAAGATATGCCTTTTGGAAGAGACCGCCAGCAAAACACACATACAATCATTCATTCAATAAAATATATTACTTTTTCTCCGCTTAACTCATATTTTTTATTACTCTTTTTTTTGTTTGAGTCCACCCATTCAGGTCTGGGATTCACACGAGACAGTCAGACAAACCTCAACAAAAATGAGTCCATAAATGAGTCAAAATAATTATTGACCAAAAACTGAGTGAAGAAAATCATTTTTATAACGTTTTAGTTGAAGACAGTTTCTTCTACTTTCAACTTGTATTCTATGATTTTTTTGGTTCTCTACTACTCTCTATTCTGAGCACAAAATCCATTTCTTTCATTGAATTTCATTTCTTCTATTGGATTGTTTGCGAACAATATTTTCTGTCGATTCAGTGTTAGGGACACAACACTTACGAGTAGTTAACTATTAGTACAACGAAAAAGCAATGAGAAAATCAGGTCTAAAAACTATTCTGAGCCAACAAATAGGCATTTCATTTAGACTTTTTCATCTTCTTTTGCTTAACTCATCACCAGAACTATTGACCGCTATTTTTCTTATTATAAGAATCGGTCACTACTGAGCGCACAATTAATTCTTTATCACAAAAATAAGTTTCTCCACACAAACCCTAAACAGAGCTGAGGGAGAGGTCCAACAATTTATATGGTTTATTGTTAGCGACATTTTGCCGCACACATAATGGTTGGGAGAAACAGTCCTGAGTGAGGCCAGAGTGCAATCAATGTTTTTCGGTGAGCGCTAGAAATTTAACACATTTCTACACCATTTGAGCGAAACCAACAAAAGGTACTAAAAGTGTACTAAAATAATATTATGTCAGCCTTTGATTGCATTGATTGGTCCCAAAACGTTATTCTCTGCTTTACTAAACTTTTAGTCAAAGCTATGAATAGCTCTTAAATAGTGGACATAAAAATAAAATAAAAATAGAAAAAGCGATCCTTAAATAGAATAGAATATATAAAACCATATAATAGGCATTTGGCGATACTTTCTAACCAAAAATAAATAAAATCCAATCGTCTATTTGTAAAATATAGCCAAATATACCTCCATTTTATACGTTGACTCTTCGCTAAATAGGCAAAGAGACAGATCAAACACTACAACATTTTGTGGCATATTTTCCAAAAGTAAACCATTAAATGTAGTATTAAATGGAAAGAGAAAAGCATCGAAACATTTAAGCAAAACCATTACTAAAGTTTATAACATAAAAATACAGTTTTTTCATAACAAAATAAGGATGAAATACAGTCACAACTGAGTATATAAGAGTCAAAACATATTAAAAGAAATGCTTCAATACATGCAATGGATTTATGGCTTCGGTTTATATTCAACTGAATTTGTGATCGAGTTTTTTCATTTGATATACTTTAAGGAGAGAACAGAAAATCATATAAAACTGAATAGAAAGTGATTTAAAAGAACAAACGGAATGGTCATTGAAAAGTCATTAATATGAGACATATAACTCACTAATAGTGGCTCCACTCTGGAGCTCAAGGAATGTGTTGTGTGATATCACTAAACTCTATGATAAAACATCGATATATTGTGTGTTTCAATGTTTTTATATGTATTCTAAGATTCTATTTCACATTTTTTTTCATTTGTCTTCTTTTCTTCTAAGGTTTGCAAAAGGAATGGAAAAATAATTGGCGAACCATTATTCGGGTAGAGATCACATATACTTCTATTCCGTCAAATGTGATGCAAAGGCATAACGAGTTTGAATAAGAGTTAACACAACTGTAAGAAACTCAACGATACGAACGAATAGCAAAGAAGAGAGAGTTGTTGGCAACCGATACGGATATATATATATATTCTTTATATACATATATATATATCTGTATATATATATAAGTGTTCAGTGATGTGATGCTTGTTGTGATCGATTTGCTCACATCTAAAGTATTGAACACTACTTCTTATAACGGGAGCCATCGCTAACTTTCGCTTTAGATTTGCCTCAACTGAGCAGTAGATGTGTTTAATGTTAAAAGTATGTGATTGAGAGATGTATCAGTGCTGAAGGCATTAAACCGTATTTTAGCGGTTTTGGCCAAAAACACCAGACCTTAAATTGGTGGGGAGGTGTTTGGGGTTATACTAAACATCAAAAGTAGTGTATATGTTCTCTAATAACATATGATTCACTGTTTTCATTAAGGGAAGGGTTGAGACAAATATCTGTCAAATCAATCTTATAATAAACGAATGGAATATACAAATTGTAGACATATTTGACTATTAGTTGAGACCCATTTTTTATTGAATCAGAAAAAAAACTAAAGAGATAGACATATCGTGAGACTCAGTGCCAATATGTCTGATCATATGATCACGACTATAGACATAACATATTTAGTAAAATAGATATTAAAGAAAAGGAAAGAAAAAACGACACATTTTTTGATTACTAAAATAGAAAAATATACGAAATGAAAGTAAAAGAAGTGATTATTGAATCGAAAGGAGTTCTTAACAAATAATATATAAGTTGTTTATAAATAAATAACTTTTCAAAGAGTAATGCTTTCGAAACCTAAACGATTATGTCGTCCGACAAATTTCGACACTCAAATGAAGAACTAAATAAGAAAAAAGAAGAAATCAAAGACATATTCGAATGTCTTGTAATGAAGATGAATATGCCTTTAGAGAAGACTATGTTTGATGAATATCTCTTTCAATCACTGCACTGACTAATAGACTACTAAAGCATTCATAGAAATCGATGAGAAATTCTTTCCTTAAATGATATGCAAAACATAGTATGAGTTATCAACACAAGTGGCAGTTCCTCTACAAAAGTTCAGTCGCCATAGTCTTCATTTCAATCAAAACAGACAATAAGTTTTTCTTTAGTTGTAATCAAAGAACCAAAAAACAGATTAAATTGTTATGAATTGTTTTTCGAATTCAATGGAAAAATGAGATAATTTAGCGGAAAAGATAGTCTTGATTTGAAAGTAAGAAAAAGAGTCATCAGAAAACTAAATATAAACAAAAAAATCCGAAACAAATGATCTCATAATCTGTGAAACAAAACGAAAGTAAAAAAAAGTTTATTCTCTTATAAATGAATATAAATCTGATTCATAACATATATTAATTCAATAATAAATGAAAAATCATTCGCAAACACTGTAACGGCATATGGGTTGAGTGTCAACCACTGTTGACGGCTCTGATGGTTAAGGAGGAGAATCATTGAGTTATTGGAATATATTAGAGATAATGGAGTTTTCGAATGCGACCATAAATAATAAAAATACGGAATAAGTCATACTATAAATATCCCTCATATTAATAATGAGTTCATTTATCTTCGGACTAAAAGAGAGTTTTTATTCGAGTTCTTAGTCTTAACAATAGTTTAGTTATGTTTTGGATCACTGGTAGGCTCTGAAAAGATATATTTCTATTTGTCTTAATGTGTAATCAGAGGCCAAAACCAAATAAATGAGTTATAATTTAAATAAATTGAAACACATTTTGACGGACAATAGAAATGATTGATTAAACGAAACGATCGGCAAAACCGTTGATCAAAGTATAGCTGAAAAGCAAAGCAAATAATAATCATAATAAACAAAATTCATGTCAATAATAAATCTGATATTATATTGAGCTCAAGAAGTGACTTGAATTTGAGGCAAACATTACGTAAATTCTGAGATTTTTCTCAATTCGTTCACTCAATGGGAATAAATTTGAAGTGAAATTTATTTTTTAAGAATAAGGAAAAACTAAATAACAAAATCATATATCGAATGGGAAAATATGTAAACCATGCAAACCATGCAATCGACTCATATATATATTTCGGGAAAAAACATATTAAAATTAAATGTAAAAATTCAGAGCTTTTGAGAGAAAAAAGAAGAATAACTGAAAGAACTAAAAATAATATTAAGAATAAAATATAAAATCCATTGAAAACATTTGAATCATCCGTTCATTTGTTTACTGTTAATCAAACAAATCTTTTTTCTATTTATTCATAGAATGACAGCTAAAGAGAAAACGAAAGGCAGAAACAGACAATCATTTTGTACTAATTCGAAATCAATAGCATAAGAAAAGGGAACCAAACATATATTCACTACTGAAGGGATGGCACGAATAAAATTACTTATTTAGAAACCGCACAAAATGACAAAATTTCAGATTCCATGAGATTTCAAAGAGATATTCGAGAGGAACGCCACAAATAGTGAAAGAGAGGGCGAGAGAGGACTGATTTTGATGTCACTCGGAATTAAATTCTGAACAACATTTTTAGCGCTGGAATTGTCTTTAATAGAAAAAGTCTTGAGAAGAGGGTCTGAAAACATGATATATATATATTGTTTGTGAGTCATATAAGATGTTTGGGTTGTCTTCAAAGAAATGTTGGATTGCAATCCCATACAATACTTATGAAGTAATAGTAATACAATAATATACACAATATTTTCATTTTTCCGTTCGCTTCCAATTTGAGTTCAAATATCGTCGACGAGAAGAAGCGCTTCAAAAATCGTTGAAATCATTGGAGTCATTGGAGTGCGTCTATTATTAATGTTTATTTTGCAATCCCTTCCCTTCCCTTCCCTTTAACTGCTTTAAGGCATTGCATGTTATATAATAGAAACTATTACTATGTTATGCTTTGTCTATATATCTGTGCTCTGACAGACTTTGTGCCACCAATTCATGTGTTCGGGGATTCGTTACGAAATCACGTCTGTTGTGATGAACGCCAAAACCAAAACAATTCTCATTAAATATACGACTATTGACTCTAATATAAGTCGTTTTGAATAAAATTTGCAATTTTCCAAATTAGCTCTGATTTCAGATATCAGTTCCTATTGTTATGCCATCAAAAAGTCAAACTTATGCCGTGAATATCTGTGATGTGTCGGTCCCGAACTCATCGGTGCTCACATATACCAGTCATGTGTTGTAAGTACTGGCGGTGCGATCGAGGCTTAGAAACAAAGCTCACAGTTGAGTGCCATTCACTTATACAACAATGCAATGGCACCGATACTGCCATTTCTCTCTCTCTCTCTCTCTCTCTCTTTAGTGTAACGTTTATACTATTTTTAGCTGATTTTCTTATAACCGATCGATAAGGTCGTAGTCATACGCATAAAACACTATCGTATATACATTATATAATGGGTGGCATAGAATCTATAAAACAGTATATATAAGAATTGGTATATCGCATGCGTATGTCTCAGACTAATTTCAGTTTGCATTTTATTTAAAAGAAAATAATACCACAAAAGCTATTCATGAAAAACTAGTCGTATATTCATATTCTCTAATAAAAAGAGAACTCAAAGGGATTATCAGAAAAAGTAGATAAACATTAAATAGAAATTTAAAACAGAAAAAGAAAGAGTTGAGAGAAAAGAAGAGAAAAGTGGAGAGAGAGAGAGAGAGAGAGAGAGAGAGAGAGAGAGAGAGAGAGAGAGAGATTCTTTATTTCAAAGAGAAATAACTTTCGGCTAAAAATAATAATAACTTTTAAAATATTATTTTTAGGGAAATGAGAAACAAATCTCTTTTTCAGTTATCATTAATATATTTTCTTTGGTTTCGGTTATGAAAAGGAGAGAAAAGGAAAGAAAAATAATTTTTTTAGTGAAGAATTCAATTGTTTTGTTTAAGTTTTAACTTTTAGTGAATAAGAATTTAAAAATTCTGGTCTCTGTTTTCCAGTGCTTAAGGGCTCAGATAATTCTCGCCATAAACTATGAAAATAACATTTTTCTTCATAAGTCGAGTGTATATAACATTTTGATTCACTTTATTTAAAGTAAGAGACAAACAGAAAATTGTGTTGAGAGGAAAGGCATTATTCAATATAAAGAAGGGCTGAACACTAGAAGTGGGTTCAAATCCATAAGTCTTTGGAAATGTATTGAAAATTTATCTAATTTAACACAAGACTCGCGCAACTAAACGCTGGGAACAGCACAACATCGATGTTGTGCAGTAATGTTGTCATTACTGACTACCACTTCATGTTATATACGGCCACTGCTTAACACCGAATCTGCATTTATATAAAAAGGTATTCACAAACATTCCTCTACTTTCGATAAATAGATAGTAGTGTTGACTCACTATTAAATGCAGATAATTAAAGGTAAGATTGTGTATAACACAGTCAAAGGTTTTACCATTGCGCTCAATATATACTCAATTCCAGAACTACTTATACACACAAACATTGATTTACGTCACAAATCTCATGATATTTACAAAACTAGTCATTGATTTGATTTTTTTTCTCTTATTTATTACTCCATTCTTTTGGGTAAAACTAAAAGCAATAAAAGGCCAAAAATGCCACTCATTTACTAAACAATTGTCAAAACATTTGCTTTTATTAATCAATGTTTTCCAAAATTAAACGGTTTCTCTCTCTCTCTCTCTCTCTCTCTCTCTCTCTCTCTCTCTCAAACAATGGTTTATTATGTGGCAATAAAAGGGCTGAGATAATTAGCTAGGACAGTCATTATTTCTAACTCGGTATCATAAATAAATAATTGTGTTCTGATTTCGATCAGAAGAGAATAACATAAATAATTAATAGAAAAATGCGATAATAATCTCCACTTAATGTCAAAATATTATTGGATAAAGAGATCAGAAATATATCATTAAAATTATTGGAAAAACAAATTGAATTAATTAATGAGTTTAAGTAAAAGTCAAGTAATAAACAAATTCTCTTCTCTTCTCTCAGATATAATTATATGCAATCAATTGTTGAGTTCATGAGACGGCACACGAATAAAGAGTTTAGGCTCTCAATTGAAAAATCACTGCAATTATGTGTCGGCCAACAGAAAAGGCAACAGAAATAGTAAGAACATAATGATAGGCTTCGACTTAATGTCTAGTTTTATATAAAGGAATCAGAGTTTCAATAAGTCTATGGAAAAAGAGTTGCAAAGAGTTTGTACTTTGGGTAGAGTTGGCATTGCATACAATACTCGACTAAACGTATATTAGTGTTAAGTGTTATCAATGATCTCAATAGAAGACTGACTCAGAATGAGATGACGAGAAACAGAGTGAATGTCATCGTTTCATGCCTTGTGTTGGACACACAAACACCATGTCTTCCATAGATAGTACCGCAACTGATTTATTCTCTGAGGTTATGGCTCTGGTCGCTACTAAAGCGCCATTAGATTTGTAAAGTGTTGTTCTTCTGCACTGGAAATGAGATTTGCATAACAACTGAAATAATGTTATCGTTCGGACGGCAGACAATGGGATTAATTAACACTTATATACGCTCTGATTGTATCGTCTATGCATTCAATTTACTCCATTTCCAGTCTGTCTGTTGTCTAAAAATGTGTGCAAATTCTGGTAGAATATTCTGAGCGCTCGCACTTTCTTTGATAATAAAATTCATGACTCATTCAAACTAATTTAAAGCCTGAGCTCATATGAAGAACAATATATTAAATTATTATAACGAAAATAATACTTAAATATAATTAAATTAATGCTTTGTTTTGCGGCATTTCGTATATATTTGAGTGTTTGAGAGAAAATTGTGAAAAATTCAATTACCAGTAAATTATTGTCACTTAAAAATTCGTGTATCACTTCAACGATGAGACTTGAATTAAGACTGAAGTGTCTGTAAACCCATTAAAATTGTTGAGTCGGTTCCGATCCACGTTTCCAACCAAAAGGGATACACAAAAGGGAAACAAAAAGAGAGAAAAATTAGAATTGAATTCAATTATTGATAACAAATTTTTAAATTTTATTATCATTTCATATATGAATGAAGGGATAAATTAGTGCCCAAAGAGTTTCAATATTAGTATCAAATTCAATGTCAACGGTTTGAGAACTGAGACGTAACTCAGAATAAATTTTCACTTTAAATAAATTTATATTTTATGCAAAAAAACAAAAATCAAATATTAATTCAATGAATTATATTTACAGCAATTGTATTCACACATGAGTTCAACGCAAGTAAAGGCATTCATAAAAAGATAGTCTTAGAAATATATTAATGACATCACTCTCTGCCAACAAATTAACATAAAATGTGATATTACTTAAGAATATGTGTGAAGAATTGACTCTAAAATTATAGCCTTTCCTCAAACTAATTGTCCAAATTTTTTTTCAGACAACAACTTTTCGATGAACAGCACATATGAATTGCAAATTATTGTCTAATTAGTGGCTTTTATTATACACTAATGAATGAATATTAGACTTAAGAAATTGGTTTCGAAAGAGAGGGGTTCCGACAAAAAGCATATAAAGAAAAAACATCGTATTTGACACTAATTGATGTCTCAACGGATTTAATGTCGGAAAGTCTATCAAATTATAAATGAAATCATTTTAAATCATTTAAATAATACTAATGTCTCACAAAACAGACAATTATATTAACCGAAATCATTGACAAAAAGTAGTTTAACGACACATTTATTAAAATAAACGTCAATTAATTATATTAAAACTCTATAGACGTGAGAACAAAGAATTGTAAATTATTTTTATTGATTTTTACTTTTTTATGTCAATAAAACTAATAATTTAAAGGATAATACAGTGATTAAAGAGAGGGGGAAAGGGATGGAGAGAGTGTGAGAGAGAAGGTAGTGATTGCTTCACAGAAAAAGTGTGGGCAAATTGAGCCAGGCCTTCATTAGCTATATAAGTGATCAAATATTTGAGTAAACACTTCGGCCTATTTTAGTTGTTTTGGTTGTGTTTTCGTGGGTTTATTCACTGGTCTTACAAACAGAATGCGATGGAATTAGGGATACGACGACCACTACTATTGCAATGAACTCTACTCTGAATACTTTGTTTTGTTTAGCCGTAGTATTGATATAAATACACGATTTTTTCCGCACTTCTCTCCGAAAGTGAATCCTTTGATTACATTCAGTGCCAGTAAAGAGAAGAGGAGAGCATATAATCGGATGACAAGAATGTAATTGTAAGTTATATATGAGATGCTGTTTGTATGGCGTCTAATACTTTCCTCTTTAGAGTCATCAAAGTCTTACATTTAATATAAATCTTATATTAGACGTAGTATTGAGACGTATATGAAATCTGTTAGAGTTCTCAGTGTTTGCCTACTTCTCAAACAGAGCCACGAATTGGGATTTAAGCAAAAAGTCGTCACAATTGGCACAAAAGACTCGAAACACTATCAAATATATTGGTTTCCATACAATTTTGGTCCGCAATAATGGGGTGAAAGAGTACACTGCCTGAGGACTGGTCACATAATTCCACTATATATTGGCCTTAACTTAATTAGTGCGAAACTAGAAGTAGTGGTCCTTTATATTTGGGTGACCGCTAACACTGCATCCCATTTATATAAACACTTCAAATAGTATTATGAGTTCACTTCGAGTATATTTCTATAAATCAATTATTATTATTATTATTATTATTTGTACAGCGATTGCAAAAGTGGTGATAGTTTTTGGGCAAGTTCGGTTCTCCATCTGATCCGTTGGGATCAGAATTGAAGGCTATAACGAGTTTTGATCCAATGATTGCCAAAGAGTTTGTGTTTCGGGTATTACTGCAGCTGCTGTGCAATAACCGTTAGCCCGGGTCTCATCTCATGAGTCCATTAAATCTGAGAGAGAGATATCTTTTATATAAATATTGGAGAGTTTGGGCACAAATCGCCAAAAATCATAATTGTTAGCAAAATGTCATATACTGTCGTTTGAGTGTTGATAACACTATTGTATATCATATAATAATAATCTAATGCTTTGAATGAAACAATCGACGAGTTTTGCACAAAATTGCGATTCAGTTATAGTCTCTTTAGAGGACTGTTTGTGCAAAGTGTGTATCGGATTGTCTCAAATATCATATATCACGTTAATAATCATTAGATAAAATTTTTCGGACATATAATCATCGAAATGAGACACTCTTTAGACAATCTCTCGGACTAATACCTTATGAAGTGCTTTATGTGAGTCCATAGTTTGCGACAGAAAAACGATTGGAAGCGATTGATGGCAACAATGAATAAATGAATAGTTAATAAAATATATCACTTTTTGACAAATATATTAATATCAAGCCTTCAATTGATAATAAAGAAGACAACAGACGGACAGCACAAGAATTCAATGAAAAACTGGTTCAACATTTGGCGGCATTAGAGGCAAAGGCACTCATTTCCACGTCATTTCCCCTTTGAATGGTCGCTGGCTTCTGATCGGAAGTTAGTTATGCATACATGTTATGCATGCAATTCATATCAAATATTGATATTATGGTCCCAAAGATCGACAAATGACAACATCCGAACTCTACTTTTCTCGCAAACAAACAGACCGTCGAAAGGAGTATAACATAATATTGACAGTCAATGACGAGAACAACAAAATGAATACCAAATAAAATATATTTATTTCAAGAGATATAATCAGATCAATAATAAAGAACAGAATAACAGAATCATATGACCAGTCAGTCAGTCAACTCAATTCTGATGTCGAGTCATAAGGGAATCAAATATAACAAGAAGTGTAAGAATAGAGACCTACAGATCAGGAATAGCGTTGCCAAAGATAACCAGCAAAAAACTACTTTCTTAAGGGAATTCAGATCAAGGATTCTGTGCTCGGATTCTATGCAACACTGAAGCACTCGACAGATTTGCAGACAACCGACACAACCAAAAAATGAATGAATATTTTTGTAACTCTTATCAAATATGACACAAATATGAGTATAACTTATTAGAAATCATTTGACACTTTATAAGCACAGAATAAATATGAAAAATGATATAATTTTTGAAAACTAATGAATCAAATACTCAATGAGAATATGGTTCTCAACGATAGGACTTTTAAAAAATACTTAATTATCCCGTATTTAAGCCGAAATGAGCTCTGACTGAACTGACAATAAACTAAAGGCTCGTATTTTGCAATAAATTAGTGACAAAACTAATCATTAAAATAAAGACAAAACAAATTCCAATTCTTTGAATTTAAAGTAAAATAATTATAATATAGTTTTGCAATTCAGGGGATATTTCGATCATTTCTATTACGACAACATTTTTTTCGGTTGGAATACATTTTTGGCAGTCATTATGACATTTGTGAAGCCATTAGTCGAGAGTTTTATGAATACATAAATATGAATATAATTTTTTGTTTGCGACACACAATAAGTCTTTGGCGTCAAATTCTACACAAGAATTGCATTATTTTTGGTTCGTATTCTCTTTGCTATAAATTTTCGCCGCAAATATCACTTCAAATACAAAAGAAGAAGAATTGGTAGTGAATTGGTAGTGAACTGGTAGTGAACGAGTAAATCTGAATATCAGTGTTGCGAAGCATTGCAAAAGTGGTTTCAGTCCACAACTTATATTAACTGCGGCACAACTTTTTCTTTTATATTCTTTGAAGTTTTCTCTCATTTTTTGAATTATGTGCCCAAAAAGCAAATGTAAAAAAAGTTAGTAATGAAATTTATGTGGCGTTAGAAATATAATACCCATCGAATACATTATTACATATATTCAAAAGTCAACTCTAAATTTATGAACAGTCGTCTCGAGCCCAGACCAGACACTATTCACAGCGTTTCCAATTGAAAACTTTTTTTTGATAATATAAATGCAATACGAATATGACATACGAATCCTGAGTGTGAAAAGAGTGCCAACACATCATATAAAAGTCACCGAACATGTCGTGTAATAATTCAAAATAATTATTTCTCTCTTTATTGGCGGTGAATATCAATGCATAAGAATTATTCAGTCAAGAGATGGATGGAGTAAAGGATAAATTGAGGCCAAAACACAGACTTTCAAGAATAAAAAGAAATGGAAAATTTTGAGGCAATAAAAGCGAAAACCAGAAATGAAATGATTTTCTCTATTTTTTTACTCCAAAGAAAGCGTTGAATAACACATTTTTATGGCATTCATTCTTAAACATAAATTTTGAAAATTTACCCAAAAGTTTGCGTTGAAAACTGGAAGTCGGCCTTAGAGTCACTTATAATCCTATAAGAGATAAAAGAACAAATTTTTAGTAAATAAATTAGCAAGCAAAATATTTTTAAAAAATAATTAAAGTTTAAGTTATTTTTGAAACAGAAAAAAGAAGAACAGAGGAAAGAGAGAAAGGGAGAGAGCGCTTCCTTTGTTGGAGAGCCGGAGTAAATACTAACTAATTATGATTAACGATCACTAATTCTGACATTAATTTTGAGGAAATATTATTAGACTAAAAATCAGTCTTTATTTTCATTGTCTAATCATTTCTTTTTGTGTGTTTTTTTTGTTCACTAATTCACAAAATATAAGTAAAATTATAGTTCAAATAAATTAAATAAACTATTATTTAAATCTCAAGAAAAGTGTTTGTTATATGAGTTCTGTTTTCTATTATTATTATTATTGTCCGACAAAAGAAAGAATAAGCGCTGACAATGAACTGTAACATAATGTTTGAAAGTGAGCATGATCATTTTTTATCTTCACAACCGCTGATATTTAGGTTTCGTTGTTACAGACAATGATATATACAATATATAATAGAATGCATTTAAAAATTATAGCGAGAAATCTGTTTACTCAGCATTCCTGAAGTGCATCAATAATTTAGACCAAACTTTTGATCAGTAAATGAGTTCTACACAACCAGTAGTAAACGTTAATATAAAGAATAAAAGAGGAAGAATACAGATTTCTGGTAAATTGATAGTTAAACTTTTGGAGAGAAGAGGAGGGAGAGGGGGAGAGAGAGAGAGAGAGAAGCACTGCTCTGTGAAAACCTGAAGGTTTGTTTGGGCGGATATAATTTAATTTAAATAAAAGCGTTTTTAGTTCAAAACACAGAGAGAGGACTCATCGCATGAGTCTACTTTCAAATGGCTTAAGTGATGATATGAGTCGAGGCACGACTATCGCACTTCACTACTGGATGAGCAGTCATTAGCGACAGCAAAGAATTTTGAGCGGAACCGCTTTCGCAAATGGACTCTATTTTGCAGCCATATATTGAGTACATTCATAATAACAAACAGTTGACCGCATCCACACTTTAGACATGGATTCAATGTATATCATTTTATGAGTGTCGCTCTGCATAAGAATTCGGTTCAATTCTCAGAATATTCTGGGGGTCCATAAAAAGTATCAAAAAAAAGAGTGAATACCACTCTTATGGTCGAATTGAATGAGAGAAGTGTGCGCTAATACAACACAAGTCACATATATTTAACGCCCCCTCAGAGGCCACAGTCCGACAATTGAATGCCAACATATGAGACATAAACTACAATAATCTTTGCGGAGAGAAGTATAGAAAGTGTGCGATTTGGGCACAAAAAAATTAGTGCATTAAATAACTTTAGAAAAGTATTACCGAATGAATGAGAGGAAGAAAAAACACATTTTATGTGTTAAAGAATGGGAAACACATTGAGAGCTATCAAACATTGAATACTTGGAACCGAGTATTACAATCAGAAAAAAGAGGGAAAAGTCACACAAATTTGGTGTTTGAAGAAGTGATAAATTTTATGTGTGTTAAGCAAAATATCTACAAATGTATGGATTGTGTGGTCGACAATACTTTGAGATTTTGTGTTAAATAAAAAAAATCGGAATAAATGTGAAAATTGTGTGAAATCGACTCAAAGACGAGTCTTCGAAAGAAGACCAGAAAAATCAGTGGATATCAGAGAAAGAATAACAACGAAAAAGATGTGGAATAAGGAATGGAATGGCAATGAAATAACAATAAATACTGACTTTAAGAGAGGGAGGAATAGGATGTGATAAATATTGTCAACACTATAGTCATGGTCTGAATGTTTGTTAAGTAGTATAAGAAAAGCGTTAACCCTCTGCCAACTGTGTCCATATGGATGAGCCATTTCCGAGTCACAGTTGAAAAGACCAATAATTTGCATTAGCACTGAATATGTTGTCTCTCTCTCTCTCTCTCTCTCTCACTCACTCACTCAAGGCTTCATCAAAATATATGAGTGTCTTATGTTCACTCATCACAAATGCTTATTTCATATGAATTACGAATAGTTTTCTATCGTTTGTTATCAAAACATAATATTTCATATCATATATAATATTAATATAAGTAATATATGGAGTAATTGCCATAAAATTCGGGACTCATATAAGAATCACAAATATAAAAACAGACATTTTCAGACTATATCTTAAAGTGGAGGAAAGCCTTTTTTGCGACATTTAGTGGGAATGTATGGCTTAGACATATGCAGAGCGATGTAACTCAATTATGTGAATATCTATGAACAGGGAATGTCTATTTTATTGTTTGAGATGATCCGAAAAAATGGATTATTTTGTGTGTATTAAAGGAAAGAATGAGAACTAGAAAAAGCCTACAAAAAGCCATAATAATAATTCTTTGCATTTTTAGAGTAGAGCTAAAACTACTCTATAAGAGTGTCTAATAATTTATTTTCTCTAAAAAATAGTACAAAAAGGAGATAATAAATGTGTATACTTGAGCTCTAAGAGAGAAGCTTTGGGTTCAGGGATGAGAATTGACGGTAAGGCAAAGGGAGAGAGAAATGGAACTCTGGGTTTCATTGGCTTATCTCTGGATGTATGTATTAAATCATTTACTCTTCTTATATGCAATCAAATTCCTTTTCCTCCCAATAATAAAGAAATAGATATTAAGCGTAAAAATAATGAGAACATTACTGATGGGCTGATAGGGCGCCGGCAAAAGCACTGTAAGGAACACCACATTAAATGGGTTGCAGACAAATATGCAATTCTATTGAGAGGTTTAGCAAAGTAGACATCAAATTAATTGTAGGGCACATATACTGACAGAGCACAGAATATAAGAAATAATTTGCACCCATTATTACATGTCTTAGAGATGTGATGCCTGTGCGGAGGCATACATTGGCAGCTGATATACACTTTAAAACAATATCGCATCACATGTTTATCGTAAGGATTAGATGCGAAACACATTTATCAAACGACATGAGACAAGTGAGCCCTACGTCAGTGCAAAGACAAAAAGGCTTCGGATTTAACTTCACCGCTATTTAAACTCATTGCACAACCCATTCATGTGATGGCACGGAGTGTGTGAAACGATATATGGCATAAATACCAGTTTCTCTGACTGGTATTAAGTTTTACTCCTCATTATTTGACTTAATTTCGAGACTACAGTCTATTCGGTCAAAAAAGATCAGATTCGAGACTAATATGGATTTTGGCTCTACTCTGACTCACATAAAGACATATAAAGATTGTGAGCCTCAACCGGAGCGCTGACCACCATATCATACATTCACTATTGACTTAAATCTGCCAAAAGAGTGATGTGATTCTGAGCATCGAAACAAAGAATAAGATGGATGACACTTCTCAATGACACAATTGGCTCAAAAGTGCGGTCAAAAAGTGGCCGGAATCACATGAATTAAGTGAGAGGCAGAGGGGCTGACAGAGGGCTCACAATCGACTAACGATCAGATGACAATCGACTGATAAGTCTATATTTAAAGTAAATTCGTTGAGCGCTTGGATTTCACGCATTGACTACAGATGTGATCCGAAAGTCAACGAAAAGTTTTCTATTACTGAATGACAAACACAACACAACTGAAAGCCTAACAACAGTTTCCATCGAATTATGTTTTGTCGGATATTTTTCATTATTATTCTAATATAATATTAGAAACTTATTTATTGCTTCAATAGGAAGGAGTCAACGATAATAACACAGCCTTTGCTTTTCAATACATTTTTTATTATTAAAAGAGCTTTAAGGCTATGAAAGGGATGCGAGTGTTTAGGAGTAATAAAGGGTCTGTTCATTGATAAGCATTCAATATATAAATAATTACCGCTATATTCAAGACAAAAAGGTTTCGCTCTGTAGGGCACAAATGGGTCGCATCGGCACTCAATGCCAGTCTTATGCATATGATATGGATTTAAGACAAAATATAGTACACATTATATACAAGTTTGAGATACCCTTAAAAACTGGCGAAACACATACTCTTATAATTATAAACTAAAACTCTTCATAACATTAGGGCAGTCACTGAAAGAGAGTGCAATCGATTTCTCTACAAAATTCACCGAAAATTAAGAGCGAAAAAGAGCTAAAACACAAACATCTGAGTGAAGAGTCAATTATTATGTAAAGCCAGGAGTAGTTAACTTAAGAGAAAAACCAAACGCGAAAAATATATTTCCTCTAATTTTTGATGTATTCGCCACTCTTTCCGACAGAAGTGAAGTCGTACTCAAATTTGAGTACACTTTTCATGGTTTATATTAAACCATTAAAAAGTAAATAAATATAAAAAATCTAATAATAATAATATTATAGACATAAAACTATGCATTACTCTTAGACTCGACATTATTTTTATAGACATGTTATCTGAGGTATATATCTATTACCAGAGTATATATTTGGCTCAGGATATAATATTACTGATAATGTGATGGAATTTACTAAAAAACAAAAAACTTCATCTCTTATTGAATTGAATGACGACAAAAATGATTAGCAATTTATTAAGAAAAGCAAAGATAAAAAAAAGTTGAAACATATACATGCACATGTACATGCACATATATTAAATTCCAGAATAGATTCAAAAAATTATCCAAAATTGAAAGTGAATTCCAAAGGAATTTAAATTTGATATTTTATCTCCACTTTTATGTAATGCTATAATATTTTACTTCAATAGTAATCAATGATTAAATTACAAAGAAGTAATGCCCTAAAAAAAGACGTTCCTTGGGTCCACTCCACCCGTTCGATGGCATGCGATGACTGTTGTGTTGTAGAACAGTCATGTGCAGAATATATACCAGTGCTACTATCAATGGAGTACAGGCATTGAAAAAAATACTACTCAGTCACGAAATTCAAGCATTCAAATGATATATGAATTGGCAATGAATGGCAAAAAATCGGGTGTTTTGTGAATTCCCTCAAAAGAGTGAGTGCCTGAAAAAAAAGCATCGAAACCATCGGAGAGAGAAATACTCAGTCATGAAGTGCTACTCTTTTTCAATCTATTCGTTAATTTTTAGAAACAATATATTTCTCCACATTTTTGCAAACAAAACATTTTTGAGTCAATCAGTCATCGCTCAGTGCCTTCAGCTTTGGTTCTCTTCTCTCAAACAACAGTTTAGTTAAATAAAAGTTAGGAGTATTTCAAATATAAAATAGATTTGCACTTCAGATATGAATAATTAGGTTCAAAATGAAATGTGAAACACATTTACGTAAATATTAGACTACTTTTTCAGAACACTTTTAATAGAGAAAAATGAATTCTCGAGTCAATGCAAATCTGAAATATGGATTTACTTTAATATATATGCGATATATTGTGTACACAATATTTAACTCGTTTAATATATAACAAACTTATATATACTTATTGTTATATTGCATATATAATATGAAAATATAGCAAATATATAGCTATAAATAAGTCACAAAAATAAACACTTTAAGCATAAGTTATTAAAAGGCATTCATAAGAATAAGTGTAGAGCACAGAATTTCGAGAATATCAACGGCTAAACATTAAATAGTTTTGTGCTGTTCAAGAGTTGAGCCTCTCTTTCAAATACTGTTTAGTTTATCTATTAGGGGGAGTCAGTGGCGTCAAACACACACAACTCAAATAAGAGGAGTAATACCAGAATATAAAAGTTTATTTCGTAAAAGCAATTGAAACGAGAAATACTCGTCCCCTCTCTTACGGGAGCCAAGAGTAGAAACATTGAGTTATGTAATAATAAATTGCATTCAAGAATTTTAGCCCATTTTCTCTTCATTTTTGCCTCAACTCATATCCAGTTTTAGTTTCTTTTTGTAGTCATTTATTCTAAATCTTATGAACAGAAATAATAAAAATAAACACTAAAAAAGCAAAATATTATTTAGTATTTGCCGTTCATTTCATTCATTCACTTCATTCTAATCTCAGAGATATTTTTCACAACATTTCGTTCAAAAAAAACTCTTCGCAAACCTTTACTACTGGAGTTTATATTTATTTTTGTGCTCTGAATGGGCTATAAATGTGAATTAGAGATAGACTTTAGGAAAGAGAGAAAGAGTGGGAGAGTTAGAGGAAAAGGGGAGAGAAGAGAGAGAAAGTATATTATTTGTCGGCTGCGAATGGAATGGTTGCCAATTAGGAGTACATTTTTGGCTCTGATTGTCAGTGAATATATGCTCATATATTTATTGTTTAACATATCCTTCAAGAGTGGAACAGCTCTGAAATAGAGATATGAGAAGAAAAAAGTTTTCAAATCGAATAAATTATATGCAAAATGTGCCGCAAAACTAACTTTAAAAAACCATTTAATAAATTATTATACACTCTTTTAACTACATATACACTCTCTGTCTGAGTGGAAGCCCTCCTATGAATGAGCGCAACATTTCTGCATATTTTCGGTGAACTTTGGGTTCAAAAGCATTGGTTCGAAGAAAGAAAAAAGTCTTTTCCTCCGAATCATTTTATTATTTTTATTTAATTTTGTCTCAAAAATATTTTCTCAGCGCTTAAGAGAAAAAAAAAGTAAAAATTATTCGTTAAACGAAACGAAAAACACCAAAAAAGTAATTATATGAATGAAAGACTCAGTCAATAAAGATATTAAAGCCCTTTTCAACCTATGCAGAGGTGTCGCTGACCCGACTCTGTGCTGAGTCGGCCATAATTTTAATGTTTAGTTTGGGTTAAAGCAAAAAATTACTCATAATTACAATCATATCCGGCTGTCAAATGTCTGCCTTTTCTTATACTTTTCCTAATCTCTCCTTTTTTTTATTTATTTGTTATGTAATCAAAATCCAAACGAATAACACATTTATAAAACATATGGAGAGAGAGAGAGAGAGAGAGAGAGAGAGAGAGAGAGAGAGAGAGAGAGAGAGAGAGAGAGAGAGAGAGATCCTGAATGAGATATTAGCGGAAATTCAATGGCATTAATACCAATATTTGGTATATTATGTAATAGATTGGGACAGACAGACAACCAGGGAATCGGAGTTGGCATTCATGAGAGACAAACGAAAATTGGCGTCAATTTTATCAATTTGCCAATCATTTCATTTCATGAATTATACCCACTTTTCTCTCATATGTTTACTCATATATTCTTATAAAAAAAGAGACATATTTGTAGAGATAGTCGACAATCGAAAAAATCAGTTATTATTTGAGGAATTTTAGCAATAAATGTGAGTTCCGTCTTATAAATATTGTATTGTTTTGATGTGAATATCACTTAATAATAATAGCGATATATTATCTGAATATTTGGCACAGAATCGCGTTTCTCGAGCGATAAAATGCCCACATATTTGATTTGTATGAGATAATCAAGATTGAATATACATCAGAGAAATGTTAACTATTCAGAATATTCACTAATGAACATGATAACTATCGAATATTAAGCAAAAATTGCTTTCTCTCTCATATTAATAGCAAAGTGTTGTAGACCTCCGCAAATAAATTTGGTGTAAATCAATTAAAAACTCATTTTTAAAGGGATTCCACACTTTATTTGAGATATTTTTGCCAAAACACACGATTTGTTAATCAAATGATTGCACAAACATTTCAACAATAATTTGTCGGATAATAATTGTTTTACGAAAAAATTCAATTGTTTTTAATTTTGGCGTTAATTTATTTTCAGAGCTCTTCAAAGCTGTTCTCAGAGCTGTTCTCAGAGCTCTTCTGAGTACAAATAAAACAAATAAATTTTATTAAATATAAACTTTATGTCAGAATTATTATAATAATTGCATATAATTTTAGTACTTTTAATGGCATATCATTTATATGATATATAATATGTTTTTTACTTTCTCTGGCGTCTAAAACAAATTGTTTCGGGTTAAGTAGAAAATTTAATGCCAAGAATAAATTAATATCAAAAGATTGGATTCATGTCTAATTAGTTCTTTGTTAAACAAAAAAGGCAATCAATTTGCAAAAGTTGTCGCTTTGAAACACTCATCACCAAAATATAAAAACCTAAGACTCAGTTATGTGTCTCTTCTTTACTCTGAATTATTTTAACAGTTATTATAATCAAACACTTTTCAACAGCAGCTGACAGTAAAGGATAGGAAAGTGTAGTCAAAGGACAGCAAAGAGTGACGACTCACTGACGAGCTTTTAAGGGAATAGAAATTAATTTATTACTGAATACATAAAATAGATTTAAATCAAAAGCCATTTTCCCCAAAACATATATTTCGTTTGACTACACCATTGATTACACCACTATTTTTAACTCTCTTAACATAAAAAGTAAATGTTTGCTAAAAATTCATTACATTTTCAAAGCCTTAATCTTATGGCAAACAAATTCTTTTTGAAAATAATATAATTCTTATGCTATTTATCATTAAAAACGAGGGAAGAGTGAAGAGTGAGACCAAAAACATACAAACAATAAATATATTTATTTCATTGCTCTGAAAATATGAGTCTAACAAATGCTAACTCTTTTCTCAAAAAATAAATTACAGTTTATTTAATTTTGTTTTGAGTGAAAGTCTCACTCAACAGCTTATAAAATAAAATTTCATTATAAATGAGAGTTGTAATTAACTTGCACAATTTCAATATAATTATCAAGTTTTTCCATTATTCAGGAAATCCACTTAAAAAACGACTGATTTACTAAGAATTTCAATGAAGTCATTCATAGAAAATATTTAAAAACGACTTCAAGTGAATGACAGTCACTAAACACTGATTCCAACGAATGATTGAGAAAAGGATAGGAATTCTAATTACTTATAAAATTCAATTAATTCGAGGAAAAACTATTAGTGAATAGTAATGTCGATTACAAATTAACGATAAAAGAGATTAAAACTATATTCTGTATATAAATAGTAAATGTATTTACATTACGTTTTCATTCATAATTGGAAAACAATTTAGAATTAAATGGAAAGGATGTGCGCCAAACATATTTGTCATTCATTTACGTAAATGTTTGGAATAAAACTTTTTTGTTATTTCTTTTGGCAGAAAAGCGACAAAATTCAACATCGAATCAAAATATATTAAATTATATTAAATAATTAGAAAATCTATTTATTAGTCACTTTTTTTTCGAGTGAAGCGCTTCTGTAAACTCTATTTAAGAGTTATTATTAGTGGAATATTGGGCGCACACCACTCGCACACCATTATGTAAACACAGAATGAAATATGAAATGCATTTAAATATAATTTATGTTACAATACAGAGAATAGACGACAGAATAGGCAACAAAAATATATTGTTTATTGCAAGAGTACACGAAAAACAGCCATTGACTGACTGTTCGATTGTCAACAGGAGTGCTGACGACTGTCCAACCGATTCAAAACAGTAGTAAAACTATGCACTCAACTCACAGTTTGCTATCTATTTATAAAATTGCATTCCTTTTGGTCTGTAATCAAACAATTCATTAATACAATTGACTGTCATTTCATTACAATTGTCTGAAGTATATTTAAATTCTATGACAAAATACACATTCAATTGAGTCGACAATAATTTTTATGAATAAATAATTCATTGAATCACATATTTATGTTAAAAATATTTTATGAATCGTTAGAATACAAGTATATTAATTAAAGTACAGTCAATGCTCTATAAAAAATAAGAAGAGCCGAATTCAAGAGTACAAAGACTGAAGAAAATTAATTATTCTGTTCTCCAAGAAATGAATAAAATATATCAAAGACTTAATCAAATCAGAAGTTCAAATGCAAACAAAAATAAAATCTAAAATATTTGAAAATCGGATGAAAAGTGATAGAAGTGAAGGCATTAAAATTTCAATGGATTTTAACATTTATTTCAAACAGAATTTCAAATCAGAATCAAAACTAAAAGAGAGTGAAATTAAATCAAAAATCATTAAAAAGAGAATATTTGTGAAAAAAGACTTCTTTCAAACAAAATGTTTTATCGGAGCAAAAGACATGCAAAAAGAAAAGACTTCTCCATTTATATTAAGCTCTTATTTATTATACAAATCACTTATCAATGCGTTTGGGTTCAGGAATTTAGACAAAAGAAAAAACAATAGAAAGAATTCTCGTTTAGATTTAAGCCCTTCTGAATCACAAATATTCACAAAACAATTCATTAAATATTCAATAAAATAATCTTCTTTAGTATTGCACAGAATAGACAGCAATACTTATTGTGAATATATTATAACAAATTTTCTAATGAAGAATATTTTGAGACAATTTGTCGTTTTTACTCATAAAACACTCATTATTTTAAGTGAATATTAATAATATTATTTTAAATATTTAAATAAAACTCTTATTTAATACTTTAATTTCAATTTGGTTTTCAGCCAAAACTATTGCTCACAAAAGGCTTTTGTCGTCTAATTTTCTTCAATAATAAACATTTAATTTGTGCACTAAATTAGTCAACAAAAAAGGATTAGGAATTGGTTTTAAATGAAAAACCTTTAATCAATTAATTAATAATTATTTGTCTGTCATTTCAATAAGAAAAGAGTAAACCATTAATAAGAGATTCTTACAAAAACAGATAATTTTTAATAATCAAAACTGATTTCATATGAGTTCAAAGTTTATCGAAATACTAATGAATAACTAATATATGAATAACTAAATAACGAAACAAATATTTAATTCTAAATACAATCAATGGTTTGAAGCGAGGGATGGAATCACGAATAGCGAAGAAAAATAACAGAAATAGAAACCCAAATGAATAAATAAAATGAAATCAATTGATAAATGAATGAATGAATAGATTTTTATTTCGTAAGAAGAGATAAGAGAGAAAAATGTTTAATTCAAATCAAATGATTGCACTTATAATAGAAGAATAAACTAAAGGGGAAAACAATTTATCACTAAATCGACAACAATTAACCCAAATTCTAAACGATTGTGAACTTCATTCATCACAAACTAACTATACGTCTGGCGTTAGACTAATGAAAAACATAAGAGACGTATAAAAACTGAGAGACCAAACAAGAAGAAGAGTAAAGAGTAAAAGAGCTCAACAACAGATACTAAACTACATTTTGATGGCAGAGAAAGGCATTCATCGTATGCATTAAGAGAGAGGCTGTGTTTGGGTGTCAAACGTCACATACAATAGCTTTGTTTGAGCTCAACATTAAAATCCAAAATTATAGCCAAAACATGATTTTTATATTTTTTATTCACACCGTTTTGTCTGATGATATTCATCACAATCGAGCAAAAGTCATTTGCAGGGGAGAGGGAGGCACAAGTGGTGCACAGAATGGTGCACAGGCAATGCCAAGAAAGCACATTTCATTGCATTTAATCAAAGAGATGGGCTAAACCTCTCTTAACCAAAAGCCTGTGTTTTCATTAGAGTATGAATTCATGATCTGAGAAATTAAATATTAATTACAAACTGAAAAAAAAGGTAATCAAAGAAAAGTTCATTAAAAAGAGAACTGTTGTCTTTCGTTAACGATATTTAGGAGCACTGGTGTGTCACATGTGTGACATACGAGTAGATGACAGGTATGGGCTCTTATATTTGTCTAACGAATGGATATTATTTTTAATTGAAATCTCAAAACTTTTGTCATTCGTTTGAGACGACAATCGTTTTTGACTTTTGTTTATCTTTTGTTTTCAAATTTCGTTTAAGAAAATAGTGAATACAAGAAGTGAAGAGAAGTCTGAATGAAAAAAATTGTGTGAAAACAAAAAATCAAAAATAAAATATTTCAAGACTTTCTTCAAACGTCATGTCATTAAAGGAAAACAAATGCATTTCGTTTCATATAATAACAGATGCTTTCAATTGAATTCACATTTGTTTGTCTTTTTTTGAACAAAACAAAAGAAATATTGCATTGAAATCGTTTTCAATTATTAATTGAAGGAAAGGCAACAAAAAATCATTTTAAATCTGTAATAATAATATTATATTTCGTCGCTAATCATTAAGAATTCAATTAATCAAATTATATAAACTTTTCATTTTTAAAACAAATACTAATTTATTGCGAAATTTGTTTATTAGAATTTGTTTGAAACAAATGAAACAATTGTTTAACAAAACTTAAGGCAACGGAATGTAAGAAAAATGCATTCATTTATTGCATTTTAAAGACAAGAAACGCATAAAATCTAATTTCCTTGAATTCAAACGAAATTCATTTAATAAAATCAAAGCCGTATTGAGAAACAACTGATATATGGCCGACAAAATTCATATAAAATAATATGAGAGAAATTTGCACTTTTGTTGCCGTCATATATAGAAAACATAAATTGTTTCGCAAAAAAAATTCATTCGACAGAAGAGCACAGAATATATCGATATTTCAATAAAGAGAGCGTAAAATAAGTAGAAAATAACTAATATATAGAGAGAAGAGAAACAGAATTGAATACAAAAATTACGAATACATAGAGAATGAGAGCAGAAGTATAAAAGTGTATATAAAAAATGGAGAAAAAATCTAATGATTGATTACCGTTTTTCAAACCTGAATAATAAAAATCAATACTTTTTCAAAACACTATAATATATTCAGTTATGATATGAACAAAAGTATAGTATTTATTCAAAAAAAATTAGGAGAAAAAAATTTCCGACACATTATAACACATTATAATTCATAATTTCCTCTTTAATATCAGAATAATCATCGAAAGTGAGTAAAAATTATCTTAATTTAGAACCACTTTTGTGTCTAAAAATTGTGTGAAATTACAATTTTTAACGCCGGTAGTGGACCAAGATAATTAAAATTTTCAAAATTGTTTTTTCCCCAATTATTTCTATTCCATTAACTATTTATAGAGAGATTTAGTGTATTTCGAGCCAACTATTCGTTGTTAACAATGAATTGAAGGCAATTGCCATCAATATTATGGTACTCTATATAAGAGTTGTAAGGATTATAAAATTTTTGGTCAATTTTGTGAAAAACTACTAAAAACTCTATTTTATTTGCATTCAATCATTTTGTGATTTTGTTGAGAAGTGATCCACAAATTAAAATAAATAGTTTTTTCGTTCACTACATTTCCAGTAAATTCATATTCGGTTGAGACCTAAGAGTAAGCAATACTTCATCGTTTGCCACTAAAAGAAATAGTGTATCGCAAATGTTTGCACACTGACTGACAGCCTGTCCTCTGAGCCCTGTGCCCAATAAAGTTGTGTTTATTCGATTCAATTCGAGTGAATGCATAAAAAACGAGTCCAAATACCAGATATACTCAAACGTAAATACAGGTGAACACTGGTATGCGAGCACAGCCTACACAAGCCTTTTATAAAGACCTTTAACTCAATCTCTTAAGCAAACAATTTATGAATGAATTTCTTTACTCTTTTTCCTATAAAAATTTCTTTCCATAATTTGAGAAAATCTTTTGACGACATAAAAACTTTATTAAAACTGAATTTCCAGCGAATTAGAGGTCCAAACAAATATGTTTTCTAAAAGTTAAGTCTAAAAAAATAGTTTATCCCAATTCTCGACTCAATTGACTCCTTTTAGGCTTTGGAAAGAAAGTAGAAAATAAGTCGAAACAATTTTGAGCCCAAAATTCCTATTAAACAACAGAATAGAGTACTCGATATTTTGGTCGACAAAAAATCCGGAGTAATTTTTTTATATCGTTTCGTCGTTTCGTTAGAAATTGTGAATAAATATTTAACGCCTAAAAATATCATTAATCAATTTTATAGGCACTCTCCCTCTCCCTCTCTCTCTCCTCACTCACTCTCAACTTAACTGAAAGAACAAACATTATAGACATTAATATTAAGCGAATTCTTTAGTTAAATATCTGACTCTTCAATAGTTTTTTGAGAGAAAAAACGAAAGTCAACTCAAAAAAGGAGAGAAGAATAACACAAAAATTAATAGTCTTTCTCTTTGAGTCTTGGGTTTAATATTGACTTCAAGACAACTCATTTGAGGCACAAAATTAATGGAAACATATCCCTAATTATTGCAATTTTTGCATTAAAAACATATCATTATTTTCTTTGTCTAAACGCCAAAAGAAAAAAACTTTCGCATCAATTAATCGATTGGTTTTTCTGATTAGAATAATATTAAAAATGATTTTTCCATTAATATTATTGAAGAGTAGAATAAAATATATACTATTAATGAAAACAAGAAATTTTTATCAATAGACGACATGTGACTGTCATATACAGTAATATACAGTCATATACAGAGTTGGAATGAAAATCAATTTTTCATAAATTATTGATAAAAATGTCTCCAAATGGAAGAGAACTCAATTTTCTAATCAATTTAATTATTAATTAAATTTTCATTCAAATTATAAAAGTTATCACAAAATAAAACTATTTTTATGATAGAAATGGTCATAATTTAGGCTAATCTCAATTCAGATCCAATTCTCGGGCAAAACCTTTTTTTTGAATTAAATTAGAAAATAAAGCAAAAAATTAGACAAAAAAATCATATAAAAAGCGTACATAAAATGTAATGGATACAATTCTAAGCCCTATCCATTCGAGTAAATCCAGTTATTTGTGAAATTAATTAAGATTTAGTGCCAAACAAATTGGATGAATAAAGTGTTGGTGTAATGAACTTAAACGTTAAGTGAAATCTTAGACGATTTGGCGAATAAGAGCACAGCATAAATAAATGTTTGATTATAATTTTCTGCACAACCATATGAGACACGAGAGCCAAATGGATTCACTCAATTCCACTGCAAAACACTTCACTCACTCTATAATAAATGGACAGAAATGGAGATTATTATTGCCGGCTGTAATTGTAGGAGAGGTAAACCCTTAACGAATACATGGACTCAAATTGCTTATCACTCGCCATAAGTCTAATGAAAGTTGAGTTGAAATCAACGGAAATCTTAAACCTGAAAATATACATCACAAACATTGACATCAATAAGAAAACACTAACTGTTTTCATTGTCTACCACTGGACTGGCATTTATTCTGGCCCTCAATTTACTTGCCTTACATAACAATTTACATAAACGAGTGATATAATAGAGGCCACCATTAGGTAAGAGTAAAATCGCTAACTTTAAAGACAAGAGTCAATCCATTCGATTATAAGAGAGGACGGAATCAAATGATAGAAAGAAAAATGTTCTCAAAACGAAGAAAAATGATCTGCGAATTGAGAAAAACCCTCTTTTTATTTCTCTCTACAGAATATTTTCATGTCATCAGAGGTAGAGCTCACAGACTAAACAAAAGTAGACCCGAAAGAGAAGAGTATAATATTTTTAATGTACTCTTTTTTAATATAATGATAGGAAAAGAGAGATTGACTCCACTGACGACTACAACAAAATAACTTTTCTTTTCATTTTCGTGTATTCAATGTTAGGATTGCATTCGTTTTGACCCCAAAAGAAATAAAAATAAAATATATAACAAATTAGAGTTTTTTGTGCGAAAAAACTTTATGTCCGATCATTAGTGGACAGACGACTGGTTTAATGAATGGATTTATATTATAGAAGACTAATAGATATCCGAAGAGTAAGAGTCAGACCAATAAACGACTCAAAGAATAAAATAAACTTTTATTTTCAATATATTATGAAATATTAATATTGTTTTGGATTTGACAGCAAAAAGGCCTTTGAATTTGTGGAGCAAAATAATAAGAGCGACAAATAAAGGCTCAGAGCCTGTATTGGAGGCAAATGGAGGCCAATAGAAGTCAATAGAAGGACAATACAAACGGCAAAAACGAAGATAATTTCTGCACTGAATTTATTTTATAACGTTTTCTTTAGTTCTGTACTCAATTGTGGACTTAGAGTTTACTATATTTCACAGACGAAACACAATTGAGAAGAAAAAAAAGTTTAAACGAATAAAAATAAAGGACTTTAAATTCAATACAGTATTTTAAACGGAGCATAAAATTTATTGAACTTCACAGTAAAACCACAAAATATATACTAATCTCTACTAATAGCACAGATTTAGAGACACAACAAAATAAAAGCCAAAACAAGAAATAAAAAGAAATTCAGACTAAACTGAAATATGAAGGAAAACGTAATTTTTTTAGAGCTACAGAATAGGGCACAGAATATACAACCAAAACGGATATCAAGAAAAAGAGTAGGACTTAAAGATAGGAAGACATAAAATCGAGTTCACAAAGTTTTCTGTGAGTTGGCATCGGGTGTGTATCTAATGCCTACCTCTTCTACGGTCTTCTATCAGCTCAGATATGACCAAAACTCCTAGAAATGCATCGATTTTTTTTCTTCTCAAAATTATCAGTGGGACTACTGTCGGAATAGTCTCTTCACATAATAAAGAGAGCACTGACTCAAAGTGTCGGTCAAATGTGTTTCATGACTATTATTATTGATGCGCACAACAAATGGACACTAAAAACATTACAATACATTTATAGCACATTTGAAACAATGGAAACATTTTTGTTCACTTTTTCCGATTCAATCAAATCATCGCAAAAACAACTTTTGTTTCTTCCAATAAGTCTTCAAACGAAGGAATTTCAATGAAATTTATAAAACACTTAACGACTTATACAGAGTTGAAATTATAGCCAAACACTGGTTTGTCTAATAACTGGAGTCCTCCTCTCTTTAGAATTGGGAGAATTGTCGGCTCAAATACTCAATAAGTCTGTGCTCTTCATCTCTTTTTCTCGTCAACAGATCTTCCTTTCGTTTGAGTACATAACACACCGAGACTTAAATAACGCTAACAATTGTATAATGAGATTATCATAACATTAAAAGACATTCGCGGAGAGAACTCGCTTTGAATCACAACTCGAATGACATACAATCGAAATGAGTTTTAGTGATGAAACCAACGGTAAAAACGTAATAATAACTCACTTATTGTCTCTTTAGACCAGAGAAAGGGCTCAAATATTTTTATAACTATAATAATAATGCCATTAATGTAAACATTGGACTCATAATAAACTCATAACAAAATATTTACTAAAAACTATTATTATTATAATTTTGGTCCACAATATTAGGAATTCCAACACAACTTTCCTGTAGTCTAACTTCAAAACAAATCGACAGAAAAATTAAAGACAAATAACAAGAGTTTTGGTCATTGAATCTAATTGTAGGGCACATAACACGACATGAGAACAACAGTAATGCAATGGTTTGAGTGTTTCACTCAAACACTGCAAAACTCGATTCCAAACACAAAAATTCCGAAAATAGTTTTAAAGTGAGTTTTGAGGGGAAATCTACTAAAATGCACGTAAACCAGTGCTCGCCCTCTGTTTGGTTTTAGTTAGAAAAATGACAAATATTTTCGTTGATATACAGACAGTCAGTCGTAGTGGAGAGTCAGTCATAGAGAGCGAGCACTACATTCAACAGTCAAGTGAGCGCTTGGCAACAACAGGATCAACTACCTGAGCCACTCTACAGCTCACACACAGTGAAAGTTAGTGGGCCTGAAGGGGATCAGAGGATGAGAGGGGCATTCGTCGAGCTATCGGAGCAATAGTGCCCTGGGCACTTTATTCAAGAAAATGTGTGAGCATTGCATCCATTGCGAGCAATGAGACCAACAAAACACCGAAACATATCATATATATATTGAGTGCTTTTTAATGCAGCTGTGCTTCAATAGTGAATGTTATGCAAGGAATGCAATCCGACTACATTTGCCGCTTCTCTCTCAGCGCTATACAAACTTTCAATCGTATATAATTCCACCCCCTCTTACCAGCGCTGCACTTGTGCTCCAAAGTCAATGAACCCCCCATTTCATGACTTTTGCTACGAATAGTTGTAATGCGAGAGAGAGAGAGAGAGAGAGAGAGAGAGAGAGAGAGAGAGAGAGAGAGAGAGAAGCATTCATTACTTCGGAGCACACAATGAGTTAAAGAATGAGTGTAAGAATAGAGCGCTGGCAGAGAGGCTGAACACAAGCGACGCTAAAATTGGCAAAATCTAACTGTGATTACCATCGGAAACGCGGAAACGTGTTATAACAGTGGTATAAGTGTGTGCTTTGAATGTGCAGGTGGAGCACAGGACTGACTAACTGTACCAACAATTGTAAAGCATTTATTATGTAAGACTTTTTTCAGACATATGTAAGACAGTGTAGAGTATGTTTTGTGAGGCATCCCATTGTAAAGAGTCGACACAAACTATACTCAAATGCCAGGGATTCACAAATCACTGACAGAGAGAGAGAGGGCTCAGAGACAAGAATAGCAGAAATGATGAGAATTGCAAAAAATGGTTACAACACTCGGAAAGTACTGATTCTATCACTTTTAAAGAATACGAAAAATAAAGACAACAGAAGAGTGGAGAGAGAGAGAGAGAGAGAGAGAGAGAGAGAACAGTATTGAAGACTTAAGTGAAAAACTCTTCGTTTTATGTCTTAAAAAAAACTAAAAAATTCGCGAAAACTTGAAATAAAAAATAAAAACAAAAATAATGTCTGAGTTTTGACAAACTCTTCAGACGATTGCAAACTCTACGGACAAAATGATCGCCGGATTTGTATTTTAAATACAACCGAAGTCTTATTATAGGCATAAGAAATACGATTTACAAAAACAGAGAATTTTTGTTTTTATTCCTCGTTTTCAAACTGAGAGTTCAAATCTGAGGGAATATTCTGTCGGTTGTGTTGTCTAACAGGTATTTAAGGCTCAGATCAAAGAGAAATAACTTTATTTTTCTTAATTTCAAAACAAACTTAAGAAGTCTGAAGAAGAAGATAAGGAATGAAAAATGGAGTGCAGGACAGAGACCACCACTAAATGTATGGCGGATTTAATTAACAGCAAAATTTATTTCAAGAATTTTACACAAAATAATTAACACAAAAAGAAATTTTTGTTAAAAAAACCAAAAATAAAAGAATGAAAGGAATGAAAAAGTGATTAATTTAAGGATTGGTGTCTGACCTGCAATCAATTGGACCGCCAGAGTATGACAACCGAAGTATCTGTAAAAATAAAACATCATTTTAGAAACATTTTGACGACAATTAAGCAATATTTCAATTTTAGCAAATGTTAACAAGGTAAAATTGCAAATCAAATTGAGTCAAATCAATATTTCTTTAAATGACTTTTTATTCTTTTTATTTTCAAAATTTACGATTTATGGCAATTAAGTGCTCTTTTGATCACATTATCTCTTGTCTGACGCAATCACTTTTGAACTTTTAATGATATTTTATTTTTTTGAACTCATTTTAAATAACATTTGCTTTCGTTTCAAAATTGGAAAAGAGTTGACCAAATGTTGAGTTTATATTAATAAAATGTTAGACATTTTTAAAATAATTTCCGCATCAATTGTTTGCTTCAATTTTAGTTTATTTTCGATATATTTTTCTATATTTAATAGTTTTTTAGTTACTCTTTTTTAATTAAAGAAATTAACTGTATTTAAAGTATACTAGCTAATTAATTCAATTGTAAAGTAACTCCACTTTAATTAATAATGAGTCAAAAAATTGTATGAACTCATAAACTAGTATTAAAAGAATAATTGAAATTAAAATTTGTTTTATACTCTTTTTTGGGCAAAACTGCTTTAAGTCTTCATTGATTTTAAAGCGTTTTCTTAAAAACTAAAAAATAAAACCCAAAACAAAAATACAGTTTAAGTCTATAAAACCATTTTTAGAAAAGATATTAAAGTAGTCTTTAAAGAGAAGGAGTTGTGCTTATAATTAGCAAAAAAAGGAGTATAAAAGTTATATTTTTCTTCTTATTTTTCGTGATTGTATGGACATTAACACAAAGACAGTATGTGTTCAGGAATGCGTATCCGATATGCCATCGAATGGTACTGCAGGACAACCAGACTATACAATCATTTTGGTTACGAAATCAAGTCTCAGTTGAAGTGCGAGGGAAGAGAACCAAAAGAAATGAAATAAAGAAAAAAAAATATTTTCTTATAAATATATTTTGTTAAGAGAGAGAACAGAATAAAAAATAAAGAGTTGGAACTTTTTTTTCTTAATTCTAGTTAACAATTGGTTCAAACAATTGCCGGCAAACAAGAGATAACACAACACTGAGAGACAGAATAACTCGTCTGACGATGAGATCAGACTTTTTGCTGAACCAGAATCGGGAGCATTGAATGGAGAAGAGGGCAACAAATTTATTGGAACGATAGGGACGGATAGGGTATAGACGAGAATCATTTAAAATCAACACGAAATGTCTGCACAACTTTTTCATTGTCTTCTAAATCGACTTTTTGTTAAAAATAATTGCATTTCTCTCCAAATATTTCACTTTATTTTTGTCAATAAATTTTGATAGAAATTTGTCCCAAATTCCAAGTCTGACCTCATCTCAAAGTAAAACAAAAAAATAATTGAATTATACTTATAGTCTTATAATACTAATAGTCTTTTATTATTATTTTTATTCTCAAATTTCATATCTGTTGGCTATTAATTCAACCTTGATCAAATGAACTATAGATTCGAGGAATGTTTCCCAATCGCATTGAATATTATCGAAGTAATTAAATCAGTTCCCAATCGATTATTTCTTTAAATAACTCGACAACCTTTAAAACGTGATAAAAATAAAACAGATAAGACCATGTTCATATTATATTTCCAATTCTAAATATATGGAAATTAAAACTTTGTTTCAAAATTAAAGCCAAAGAAATTATAACTACTCTTAAGAGGAATAGAAATTAAGTAAATATTACTCGAAATTAATGTCTGAAAATTAGAAAAAGAGTTCTTCTTTTAAATGAATCGGTGCTAATGTTTTGCTTTGAATATTTAAATCAAATAAAATAACTTAATTATATTTTATTCAAATTTTATTGGGTAATCAAAATAAGCACCTGGTCATTTTAGTGAGCTTAGTAAACAGACTAAATTTAGTTTAAACTTTAAAAATAGTGAGTTTTTTGTGAGTTTCCTCTCTAATCATAGTCTGAGTCATTATTTGCAGCCCACTATCAAAAAAAAAGGAAAGATAAAGAAAAAACAGTGTTTTTGTTGATAGATGCAAATAATTCAGATGAAAACAGAGTTCAATCCCTGATTAGTTTTGAAATAATTCCACCCAAATATTAAATTTCTAAACACTTCTCAAAACGTATTGAGTCATATGAGTTGTCCCATCAAAAAGAAGGCGTGAATTTTCAATAGAAGAACTATGATTTGAACCTGGGATAGATTTGGGTGATAGACAACGACAGAGAATGATCTCATCTAAAAAATATCGTCTCTTCTCTGATTGGGAGAAGAAATAAATTTTCTAAAATTAAATAAAATAATATTCAAAGAAAAGCGACAAACAGTGGAAACATTGGAAAAGTTGTGTCGATTTAATGGCAAATATTTGATTGGATTATACGGGTCTCCACTTGTAATAAAGGGGCCCCCGATATGGCATCAATGAAATGGCATATTATAATACGTGCTGTACTTTATTGCCTACATTAGAGAAATGCATATATCATAAGCATATGCAATGATGATCATTGTCTGGTTGTCTGTGCGATACGAATACCATTCTATGATGTCTCTGATGTTCAGACAATTTTAGTGAACAACAATTTTGAGTTTAAAACCCATATATTTGAAAGCGTGGATCATAGCATACATTTTGGGATCGTTTCTCATTTGATTCCCTCATTTAGAATAATATTATACGACTTTTTCACTCATTTTCTCTATCCTTCTATTATTTGAATTTCTTACTATCTTTGCCTCTCTTAGTCTCTCTTATTCTCTCTCATTCCTCACTCACTGTTGCCTATCGGTAGTGAAATATACAATTTTATTGCATATATTTTGTATTTTATATTATATTTTGTGTATATTTTAGATTAGGTTTAAAGTTATCAAATAAAATGAATGTAAAAAAGTTATGTTTTTGTCATTTTGTGGCATAACTTGTAATATGGTTTGCCTTAAATGCCATTTACGCCTAAATTCAACTATAATTTTGCCTTAAATTAATTCTCATTTTGAGTCAACTATTTTGCGGACATTTCACTACAAAGTCTAAAATGTTGTGAATTATCGATATTTGATACTCGAATATGGTTTGTGTGTAAAGCATTTTGTTAATGTCAATACCTTATACGCCAGTGCTCTGACTGTCTAACTGTGCAAATATGTTCTCTCTCTTAGATCGAGAGTTTTGTTGCAATTTTTTTCTCTCTTTTCGTTTTGCCTCTACTTTTCAGACATAAATATGTCGGTAAGAGTTCGCAAAATTTAAACATAAATCTCATGAAATATGTTTTTCGAGTGAAAGCGAATATATTTTGTGTCGCATTTGCACTGAACTCAGAAGTTTGTTGTGAGAAATATATAGCGGGTCTATAAGTTAGAGTCAGGTCATTATATCAATGTCTGATTCGTAGCGGCTTTTATTCACTAAACTTATGGTCGATGACAAGTGTAAGTCTCTATACGCTCTCAGCCATTCAATTGCATAAATACTACTTCTATTCAGTCCTCTCTCTATTTCTCTCTCCCTTTCCTTCTCCCTCTTTCTCTCTCGTATTTACAACTTTTCATTCATTGGTCTCAACTTTTCTGATTAGTGAACGGTTTTGATTCGAAATATGAGATATTAAGTCATTTGTGATGGTATGCCATAAGGTATGAGTGTTTAATAGTTTGAATTTGATTGGAAGCGATGTTTTGTTAGTATAAAACTTGTGCTCCACTTCTGTTTCCGGTATTTAAAGACATATTCATCGAAAGATAACATATATTGAGATCTGTTTCAAAACACAACACTTTCGGTTCTCAAAACAAACATTTCATCTGAAATATAACGATTGGCGTAATATATAAACTGTATTTGCGTTACGATTAAGTGCTGGCGAAGAACACTGACTGACTGTCTGTCTGTGTGCCCACACATTACTCTATTGTTAGCACAACTGTTCCCTTTCTCTTACTTTAAGACTACAGATATCTATTTTCAAAAAGTGTAAAGAATTCAAAGATATGATTGGATTTTAATTGGCATAAAAAATAAATAAACAGTTTGGTGATCTTGTTCAATTATACGCATGTTCCTTCTAAAAAGACCTCTTTTTATAGCACACGAAAGTATATATATTTTTAGCGAAGAAAAAGAAAAAATTCAATTATCTTTGAGTTTAAATATTTAATGACGAAACGAGTACTTCATCTGATCTTTCAGTGGTGTTCATAACTGCCCACAAAATCCATTTCACTTTTTATACGACAGACGACTACCACTTTTGTGGAAGAGATGATTATCAACAATGAATTCATATGATATTATGGGTTTCTCTTTCACTATTAGCACAGCCTCTCGTCTGCCATCAAATGTTGTGTAATTCAACAAAAAACATGTAATCCGAGACTTATTTGTTAAGAAAAAAGAGAATTTTGGGCTCAAAAAATAAAATTAATTTTTCTCTCAGAAAATCATTCAAAAGTCATAATAAAAAAGAAGTAGAAACAGATGTTTGGCCAAGATTATAAAGCAAGTAAACATGCTAAATTTAGAATATGACAAATAAATTGCTGTTTCGGCAAAAATTATAACAAAGAAGAGAACTCTCGATTCAAAAAAATCATTTTTTCTTAATTAAAGGGAATATTCTGGGAATGACTTCCTCTGAACGTCTCTGACTTAAAAAAAGAAATAAAATAAAAGGAAAAAATTATTACAAAATACGAACGAATGGATACAAAATTTTTCGATTAGAAAATGTTTGTCCCCTTTTGGTAGAGGCAATGGTAGGCAATGGTAGGCAATAGAAAGGTTGAGCCAAAAAACGTCTATTCAGTGGAGAGTAGAAAAAGTTTAATCACAAAACTGATAACATTTTCTCATTTTCCCAAAAGTTAATAACAATATTTCGCGATTGAGAACGAAATGAGAGAAAAATTGAAATTTTCAAAAGTTTATTAACTTTTCATTCGATTCGTTAGCAACAGAGCGGAGAACAGAATAAAAACAATAAAAAAATATTCGATATATCTGTGGATAAAATGCAATTCAATTAAAAAATTTTGAGAGAGAGAGAGAGAGAGAGAGAGAGAGAGAGAGAGAGGGAGAGAGAGAGAGGGAGAGAGAGAATTAAGGAGTTCTCATACAAAATGAAATGAAAAAAAGCGAAGAAAAATGTAGTAAAAAAAGAGGTACACCATTATCAACATCAAAAAGAATTTAATCCCTGGGGATAAAAATAATACGTAATGTGTTTGCTGTGTCTGCCATACAAAGCAAGGAGTGAGAGAACAAGAAATGCTATTTTTCCCACGTTCGCCGATAAATGAGCAAGCATGAATTTTTATAGCTTACGAAAAAAATTTGCTCCTTCTCTTTATACAAGTCATATACTGTCGGTTAACCTGTATATATACATATATATAACAGACACAAACTCTTCATATATATATATATAACTGGATGTGTGAGTGTATGCAATAAAAAAGGCAAAACAACTCACGATTCAGTACTTCTTGAACCGAATAAGTTAAGAGTAAAATACATATAAAAATATAAGTCTGAACGCATGGCAACAGCGCCACAATATATACATTTTATTATATTATAACAGAGAAGTCCTTTCAATGAATGTAAGTCTCAGACTCTCTGATGAATAAACTTTTTTTTTCTCTATCTATAAGTTCTCATCTCTTTCTCTTTGGTCTGTTCTCTTACAAACAAATTACTGGTGTTTATGAAAAGAGAAAATTTAATTATAAAACGATTTATATTTTGAAAAAAATATCAAAAAAAGGGCCACAAAATCATTGTATTAGAAAAAGAAAAAGAGAAGAAACTTATTGTCAAATAAGTCTATTCTCGCGTACAGACAACGGATTGAAATAAACGAATGAAACCGAGAACTGAATGAATATTGAATTTAAGATAAAAGCTCTGAAAAGAGTCTGAAAAGACTGAGAGAACTGTCTTTATGTGTGCGAAAGAGAAAGGCCTCAACAAAACATAAGAATTGAAGAAAATTCGCACAAAATCGCATAGAAACAGAACAGAACACCACTAATAGATAGCCTATACTTCAATACTATTTTAATATAAAAAGGAGGTAACCTTGAAATGCAACATAGGTTGAGGTGGTTCGGGAGCATTGGCCCAAACAACAACGTATTACGAAATACTCCGAACAGAGTAAGAGTCTGTTGTGTATGTGCTCTGAGAGTTGAGGTAAAGAAAAGGCTGTGTAATAGTATATAAAAAGTATTTGGTGTTCCCGTCACGTATAATCATTATGACGTCCCCAAAGCGAGCATATCTTAATGGTCTCTCAAATTTGGTCTCTTCTCTAGATTTGGGTAAAAACATAGACACTAAGACTAAACTTCTCATATAACTCTTAGAGAGAGAGTCTCTCAGCTGGTCCTAAATGTCAACTCATTTTCTCTTTTTGCTCGGATATAACGCTGGAGTCAACGACGCGCACAATTGCGACATCGGTTTCGGAGGATTGAATTTAATTTCTCTAACAATTCTCTCACTCTCTGTCTGTGGAAGTAATGATTTTTATGCTCTTCTACTCAACGAAAAGCGTATTTTCGACGCTCTTCTCTTTTGACTGACTATTTTTAAAGTTGTCTCACAAGTGCTTTGTTTGTAATGTCCTCTCATTTAGTGCTTTACTTTTAGGTCACTAACAAAACCATTGAATATTGTGTAATATAGTATTAACTACTATCGAACTGCAGTGAACCTCTTCTTTGACTTTTATTCAATTATTGATTGTAAACAATGTGTTCACTCATTTCTGAAAAACACAGAGTGTTTGCATTTAATTAATTGTTTAAAGCTTTCATTTTATGACAATTTCTGTAACTTCTATACAAACAAAATGTTATTAATAGGGCTTAAGTGTAGGCTTTTATTTAACTTTAATGATTTCTAGTTATTTTGAGTTTGAGCAAGTTACTTTACCATAACAAATAAATATAGACTTCACAACAAATACCGTATAATTCGAGCGTTCATTAAATAAAAGTTTATAATTCTGTCAGTCCTTAGAAATAATTTGAGTTAAGACTATTTGACATCACTAGTAAAATAGCCAGTGCTGTGCCTGTGCTGCTCACATAGTCATCGTAGTGATAGGTATAGCCATAACGGTTCAGTTCAAGGGCGGACACCTATCAAATATCACACGTCATGTCAAATATTTGGCAAAAGACGAAATCAGGCGAAACAAAAAAATCATAGCATTAACTAATGTATGGCCGCATAAAACATATATCAGTTTATATATAGACACCGGCTATAGGTGTGGTACAACACCGAACAGTCTATTTGAAACACAGGACAGGCAAAGAGGTATTCATTGCTCTTTGGGAGAGACGTATATTCAATATAATAGTCAGAAATAATCAAAAACTTGAGTTACGCCAATTTGGAGCCCAGGAATCACGAGATCTCTGATTGACGACTGACGAGACACTCAAGCAATGAGAGATAGTCACATATATACACATATATCTGTATATGTGTGTCTATATATATAGCTATAGAAATATTTATATATATGGCTCAAGAATATTGCAATCTTTGTGTCATGTAATTCAAGGTAAAAGCTCTACACTCTTGCAATCAGTTCAATACGACTGCACCGACACCTTCTCTATCGATAAGACAGAAATTAGTTAATATTATTATAATTCATATATACTTTTAGATACATTGTCTAAAAAAAGTATTAGAAAATAGCCTTTGTTTAACATTTGCCGCATATCTTATCTCTAAAATAATCGAAAAGAATTATTTGAGAATTATTTCCCTTTTTTTCTAACTTTATTTCACGATTTTTGTCACAAAACAAAATCTGATTGAATTCATAAATGAATTATATTTTATTTTTGCTCAACAAAGGAGTCAAACAATTTTTGTATATAAATCCGGTTTTTAATATAATAATAAAAAAATATGAAAAAATAGATTTTCAATGCGTTTAATGTAATTTCAAATTGAAATATAAGTGTTTAGAAAAATAGTTTCATTATTTTATATCTAAGTTTTTATTCATTTCTTAGTTTTTGTTTGGGCTCAAAGTCTTATGCAATTGAATTCACATTTATTTATAGCCATAAAAATATACATAAATAATGAAAAATAATTATTTTCGATAAATAAAGGGATTCTGAAATTTTCTCAAATAATAAGCGGCGGATAATTTTATTCATTGCTATAATAGCTGTAATAATATGTAATAACAATAATTCATAATTGCATTCAACTTATTATAGGAATTGAGAGTATTCTTATCGCTAATTATCAATATTATTAACAAGTTTAAAGTCGAGACTAACATTTTTTTTTCTTCATTTGTTTATTCTATTAAAGCGTAACACTTAATGGAAAGCCATCAGTGAAAGAGTGAGAGTCAGTTACAGACAGACATAAAACAAAAAAAACCAAAGAATACATAAATTCATGAAATATCGATAAATTGAGACATAAGACAGTCTTAATTAAAATTCAGGCGAATCTCATATTTATTAAAGAAGTTATAATCAATTTTTGTTTGAATAATAATTTTTCTTCATTTGATAATTTCGGCATAAATTCTCTGAACTCAAGTTTTAAGATTAAACAGATTTTTCTGGACTTAAAAAGAAGAGGAATAAAAGTTAGTGGAAGAATAAGAAGAAGAATCTCTGATAACTATAATAAAATTCTCGCAAAACGTAATGAATAATTAGATTTTGTTAAGAAAATTACGATTTTATTTATCGAATGAAAATGTCTGTAATATCTGTCAGACATTAATTTTTGATGAGAATTTCAAAATTCAATTTCATATCAAAAGTAGATAAGAATATAAAGTATTCATTAGTTAAACGAATATTTTATTCCAAGACATTCACTAATATTTGATTTTGTTTTGTTTGACAAAAACGAAATAATTTAATAATTCAAGTATTTGTCAGATTGTGATACAAATATGAGTCTAAATATAATTAATAAATTTTAGAGGTTTGGTATAACTTTTCCCAAACACATCTCAAATGAACTATTTTTTTAAAGTATTTTTTTTCACTAAAAAATTGAAAATTCAAACATAAATAGAAGGAAAACAAAAGAACGATAGAAATCATAGGAGAAAAGCAAAGATAAAAAGTTTTGAAAATTCAATTTCTTTGGGGAAAAATCAAATATAATCTAAAATTACTTCTCTTTCTCTGACATGAATTCTAAGGAAAAGATTGAAAAAGAAGACAAACATTTTACTAGAATTGGAAACGAAATGAGAGTATAAATAGTTGTGTGAAAAGACAACCAACAAAATTTAAGACTAAACAATGATCAAGGGGGTTTTAACATCATTATAATGTTCATACTAAACACATTGACTACCATTAAAATAGATCATCTCTATAGTCATTTATCTTGATCATTTAACAAGCCCAATTTAAGTAATGTTTATGCTAGGTAAAGATCTAGTACACTTCAATTTTCACTTTAATAAAATCAGGATAAAAGTCAAGATCCAAGAAATTTAGTTCAATGTATCTGAAGTATTGGTCGCCTTTAGAATCAAAATAAAGGATAAAAAATAAGACAAAAAGAAAGACTTAAATTTACTTATAATAAAAGCATTACTTTCTTAGGAAAAGTGTTGGCAAACCGATAGTGAAGAGGAAGTATTAATTCATTCAAATTTGAAAAAAAGATGTGACTTTTATTGAGGTATACTTTGTTTGTCTCATTGACACAATTCGTTATTGAATTTATTTTCCGTCGAATAAGAGTCGACACAACCCTTGACACAAATAAATTGTTTAATTTCCTCGATTATATCAACAATTCTATATATTCTAAACATTGGATGAAAAATCGTTTCAAAAACACTTTTGTTTAAAAAAACCGAATTATTTATATTTCGGAAAAGATTTTTAAATAAAAATTAACACAAATTCATGAAAAAACGATTAAATTTATTGGGTTTTAATATATTTGAAATTATTATAATTTTCCGATTCATATGGAAATTGAATATTAAATTTTTATAATAAATTCAAACATTAAATACATTTATTAAAAGTTAGATAATTGAATATTAATCATAAGTCGGCCCTTTTTATATGTTGTTAGGTTAACATTGAAATATAACTAGCACAAATAAATAATAAGAAATTACAACAAGGAAAAATAATTGTCTTAAAAATAGCGAAATACGTCATATTTAAAGTGAAAACTAAAATAAGAAAGACTACAATATTTCCAATAATATAGTGAAAGGCTTTTAGTAAAATTAGTTTCTGAGTAAATATTAAGAGTGAAAAACGTAAACTGAATAAAATTATTGAAATGAGAAAAACTACTCGCGATAAATATTAAGAGAATATCCAGGAATAGTCTCTTATAGTCTGGTATACATTTATTTAGTAGTTCTTCGCTATTATGCAATTCATGAGACTTTAATATTATATAAAATTAAATGAAAACATAAATAAACAGATATTAAGTGACGGAATGAATGAATGTTTGCGTCACTCGTTTCCAAAGGAAATGGATTTGTATTCAACAAGTATTCAAGTATTGAAAGAATAATGAATAAAAATGACGACAAATATCTATTAGAATGAAAGACATAATAAACTCTATGAACTTTAGGAGGAGAACGTCTTAGACCAGAGTCAAGATTCACAGCTACTGTCACTTTGGGAAAGGGATAAATCCAGAGGAAAGAGATTCAGAATTATATGAGTATAACACAAATAATAGTTCGCTATTTATCACATTTTTGGCCATCAATTCGTTGACAATAAATAAATAAAATGAAATATCAGACAATATTGGCATCAAATGAAGAATTTTCTTCGTCTCGTCTTTAATATAACAAATATATATAAAAAGGAATTTTCATTCAATTCTTTGGCAAAAATAGTCGCCAAAGAAGTCATAGACTCATAGCGCACAACACAATGTATTTTTACATTTAGTTTAGATTCTCCTCTTTTCTTATGTTTTACTTTATCTTTACGTCAGTATTTCATTTCGTGTATTCCTCTGATTGTATATAACATATCAACAAAAGAATATGTTCTGTATATTAACGAAACAATTGAACGATAAATAATTCCTATGAATTGTCGACAAAATATTTTTGTATTACAAGAAAACAGAAAAAAATAGTTTATGAAACGACAGACCAGAGAGAAATCCAATCTCTGATTGAATTATAGACTTGAGATATGAGTGAAGACAATAATCACAATCTAATGACAAATATGTTATAAAAAATTTTATTTATATTTAACGATAAAAGTGACAATTATTGGCAAAAAAGGAGCAAAAATTGACACTAATTCTAATTCTTAACAAAATTATATATCCTTTGAAAACCGGAATCAAAAGTCTTTATTTTATAAGAAATATTTCAAAGATTTTAGTCTCCTTTTTCTCTCCTCTTTTGTAGAGAAATTCAAATTCATTGAAACGCTATGAATGGGAACCAAATGTGAATTCAATTAACTTAAGTATGATTTGAGAAAAATAGCCTCAAAACAAATAATAAATTTATTTTTCTGAATCATTCAACTGAAATAGTTTTGTGTATAAAATATAAGAAAATATATAAAATATAATTTCTATCATTCATTGGAGTTATTCAATGATAGCTTTCAAATGAAAACAATTGACAAAAACGTGTTTTACTCGAGAAAAGCATTTATGATATAAATATAAATGAAAGGGAAGTATAAAAATAAATCATAAACTAATTCAATACATAGTATTCGTAGTATTGAAATCAAGATTAAGTTATAATCAAATTCAGTGTATAAGCATTTCATGTGATCTCTCATCACAACCAATGAAAATACCGATTAAATAGGAATTCATTAAAAAAAATATTGTCTTTCATTGAATTTATGAATTAATGAAATCAATAAACGATAAGAAAATCAATTAAATGTGACTCAAATTAAATCATTTGAAAACTAATCTAAGATTAGAATAAAATTTTCCTAAAAATATCTCATAAATAGTTTAAATATATTCTAGTTATGAGTGAATAATATTCACAATTCATATCACAATTAAATATAAGGATTAACTCCTGATTTATAATACTATTGTCAACAAATGAGACATTTTTTAAACGGTTTATATTTTCAGACTCAAGTGAGAACACATGTGCAATGAAAAGTAACTAGCACACTTTACGCAAAAAGTTGACATTTAAAAATCCATAAATCATGAAAGGGATGAGCAAATTTTAGTGAGAGGGGGCGTCACGTGCTTTCATATGCGAGTCTTACCAATTAAATGATATCCGATTTGTGTCCAAAAGTTGTGTATTTGTGTCGAAAACAACAATTTTTGCGATAAATCACTCAATAATTATATGAATGAAACGTAAAAAAATTGAAATAATTTTTATCGACTATTGGTTGCAAAGCAACCAATTTATTAAAACAGAGTAAAATACAGTAAAATACAGTAAAATACACTCTTCTCTGCGTCGATAAGAAAAGTTGAAAATATTAAGTTTATTATGAAATTCAACTCTAATTTTTAGTCCGTTTCCAAACGCGAAACAATAATTAACCGAAAGAGAGACACAAAAGTGTTGGCCACTGATGTCAGTGTTTCACAGATTTCATACACAAATAAGTTGCAAACAAAGGACATGCAATTCACATGAACTCCAATACAACTGTGAGCACAACAACAACAGACAGACAGCGCTCAGCGCTTGAAAACATTTAGAGAGTGTGCGCTCTATTCGATGCCATACGAACTGAACCACCAATAAAATCATCCGCTTTTGTAACTATGGTCTGAAACAGACTAAACTCTATCACCTCTTCTCAACGCACACCCAACCGATCCGCACAATAACCGGATCCTACTTTACGTTAGAAGATATTATTTGTTCTAGTTCAATATGAGTTTTCTATTAATATTTTATGTCTATATTTTTATCTTTAAAATTTGTTTCAATAAATTATTGATTCACTGAAATTAAGTTGAGTTTAATCACCAAGGTTATTAAGAATTGAAACATAGACAATCTTTTTGTTAATTTCATTGAAAAAACCAAGGTGACAAATTATATGTCGCATTCCTCGCGTTTTTTGTAGAGATAATGAATGTTTAGATTATATTTGGAGAAAGCATTTAAATTCAGATATTGACTTTAAATTAACTTGATACTTCAAGGAAAAAGATAAGGTAATTGTGATTAATTATAATTTTATAAATTAAATTTTAAATCCGAAAGATTTCGATAAATATAAGATAAAATTTGTTGATTTCTGTAATTATTTTCGCCGTAAACTTCATTAAAATGTTAGATAACTTTTAATTAGTAGTCAAACTCAACTAAAATTGTATCTAGGCCGTTTTATCAAAGCGCTAACCTTATTCTCATATTGGGTTTTTGAATTTATTACCAAAAAAAATGATTGGTCTAGTGGTGTACTCTTGGTCTAATGCCATTCACCTGTCATTCAGTGTTGGTTATACTAAAAGTTTGACTCCAATTCTATCTAATGTCGAATAAATGAGTCGTCGATTAATTTCTTTTCATTCATTGATTTTTGGAGTCTTTTACTTATTAGCCATAACTCAATAGTTTTAAATTCTTGACTTCAAAAAAATGATAAATTTTGGGAAAAGAAATGTTTGGAAAGTAATGTAAACTAAACTAAACTAACAACAAATCAGATTAAGGACTATCCCTACACACATTTAACTAATCAAAAGATAATTCATAAAACATTGGTTGCATTTATTTGATTTTCACTTATTTTTGTTTAAAGAATTTCCATAAGTTTTCATGAATTTCAAGGTTAGTTCAGTGCTGTTCATTCTTTATTGTGATCAAAAGAATGATCTAGGATAGTTCCCCCTCCTGTCCTTCCCTCCATTTATGACATATGAATCGTTTAGAAAAATAGTTGAGAATATCATTAATATTGGATATCGTTGTATTAGGAGTGTTAGGAGTGGGCACTGATTTCTCTGTTCCTCTTTTGCACCGAATGAGTGATGAATGCTTTTAATAGACATAAACTTTTCATTTATTCAAATATGAAATATATTTATAACAAAAGCAGAGAATCGAAGAGAAAAAGAGAAAATAATGTATAGATTGAGGCAAAGAGGGAACTGCTCTTTGAGTGAACGCCATAATCGTTAATATCGAGTCTGAGATCAAAGAGTTTTTCATTATTTAAAAACTCTTAATATTAGTGACAATACATAAGAGATATATTACAAAGTATTTATTGTATTCGTTAAGCGCTTTTAACCCCTTCCCAGAGCCGACTCACTCTTTCATTGTGAATGAGACTCGTATGCAGTACTGCAATTGTTTGTCAGGAAAGCCATTCTTTCGTAACTAAAAATTCAGCCAAACTTTGATTTTTTTTGAATATATAAAAAATTCTTTGTTAGTCTTAAAATCGAATAAAAAATGTCTTAAAGAATAAGAAGAATAAGAAAAATATCGGATAAAAAATCGTTGAATACAATGAAGAGTTAGGGCACAGATAGGTTGACAATAAAAAAAGGAACTCCGGCGAGAATTTTCACGCTCTATCCACATATGATTGACTGCAATATATGCATACTATTGGAGCACAGGATAAGCAGTGATTCACTGAGAAGCGAATGGATTCCCAAATAAATCTCTTAAATTTTTTTTCACTAAAAGATTTTGCATAAGATTTTAGTCACGAATTTTAATTTTTTAGTCAAATTTTATTTATATTTTTATTGATTCACTTCTATGAGAGGAATAGATATGGTTAGAGACGGTTAGCGATAGACATATTTCAGTCATAATTCATATGCATTTTATGGTGATTTTCATACATGAAGTTCAACTTAATTACATTTTAATATATAATAATTAGCCAGGATATATTTGAACTTCGGATGTATGAAAAAGAATAAAAAAATTCCAAATTATATTCACTGATGTTATGCCTGTATTATTCTGTCCGCAAAATTTAAGTCAATTGAATGAATGATATATTGTTTACTATTAGTGAATGAAATGTATGTAAAAAATGTGTTCATAAATAAAACAAAATTTTTTTTATTGTTATTCCATTAAATGAGTTATCATTAGTTTAATAATTTCAGAAAAGGTATTCATATGATAAGTGAATACTAATTATTATTCACTTTGACTTTCATTCAATTTGAATATCTTATCAGGGAATAAGTCTATCAATTCTTCTTTTGGAGAGCCGTTTAACGGTTGAAAAGATGACAATAAAAGTGATAAGAATTTTGCATAAATTTTCTAATGAAAAATGAGCTCAAATTTTTCGGTTTACAAATATAAAGGATTTTAAGGAATTTTTCTAAATTTTACTTTTTTTTTCTCTCTCTCTCTCTCTCTCTTGAAATCACGAATAGGTTTTCATAATAAAAGTATTCAAATTAAGTAATTATAGTGTGTTTTGATTGTTATTTTAATTGATAGCCTTAGAGGTTGAGAAACCTAATTATGACTGAACTGTAGATTAGAGTCAAATACTTTAGATTTGAATTGAATTGTGAAGTAATCGATTGTTTTTTTGCATGAATGACATGAATTGAATGAAAAATGTTGTTTTAATTAAATTCAAGTTTCAATTCATAGACATTCAAATGTATTCTCTCATCAAATAAAAGACAAAAACAGATATTTTTCATCAAATAATTGACAGATATATTGATTTTTCAAAGAATATTTTTTCACGAAAAACACTGTAAACGATGTAAACAACAAAACAACTGAATAAACATAAATATATAGAACTGGAGCTCAGGATTTAGTTTTCAGCAAATTTTTTGTTGATTTTGTTTTTATTTCACTAAATTTTTGAGTCGATATCCAATTAATGAGAAAATGTTTAACAAAATAGAGACGATAAAAGCGGTTGGAATTCATCGGGAAATAGTTATCGAATATGAAATGGTTTTTATTTATTCTGTGCAGCAATTTTTGTTTTATAAATAATTTAATAGTTTTAGATTCAACTGATATAACGTCTACTCATTATATTCAGGAATATTTGTCTGAAAGTCTAGACTCTAGACTTTAGAATAAAAAATTAATCCCATTTTTTACAATTTTATACATTATTTGTGACGTTTGACACAACATTTCATTTGATTTTATCCAAAAATAGTTTAATAGATTTCGAAAACATTTAAAGATATTTCTAATGAAAATATTATAATATTTGAAGTTTTGTTAAAATATTAATGAAATTAAAGAATATCTTTCATTGAATATCGAAACTCTCGATTAATATGTATTGAAACGAAGTGAACATATTATTAATGCAAATAATATTCAATAATATTCGAGTGATATCTAATGGAGAAAATTAGCTGAAAATAGTAGCGATGCATAAATTCATGTTTGATTAGCTGACATTAATTGTATTACTTTATAGACATTTTGTGTATATCAGCCAATTGTTTGACTCGATTTTCTCATTGCAGGCTCTAGTAATTAGTGCACAAAATAAGACCAAAACCAGATATGAATGAAAAATAGTATCCAATAGATTGCAAACACGATATACCCAGAGATCAATCGGTTTGACACGAAGTTTGTCGCCTAAACTCTGGATAGAAAAACAGAGTTTATATACCGAAAAATCCGAAGCAAAACATAAATAGTATGAGAATATCAGTTGTTGTAACGTCAGATCAGTTGATATGATACCAGTGCTGAGTATAGACTAAGTTAACAATACGTGCGAAATAAAGATATTATAGCAAAAGTTATTACACAATTGATACGAGTTATTAGTAGTGCTGTTCACGAATTGCATTTTTGTGCAAATATTGCGACCAAAAGTGAAGTCCAAAATCCTCAACAACAGAGAAGAGTCTGTTTATTGTAGAGTCAAAACGCATAGAATAATACATCAAAATATCATAACATTGTTGTGTATATTATATACAATTCATTCATTATATTATCACAACAAACAGTTGTGTCGAATCCATTTCGGCGGCTCTGATGATCATAATATTAAGTGCATCGCTATTACTATTATAACAAAAAGTGATTCCCATAAGAATTGTCTAAAAACAAGGCAAAGCAAGCCATGAGTCAGTTTATATACACATTACAATGAAAAAAGCAAAAAACAGTCGTTCGCTATAATATTCCATACAATAAATGATAGATAAAATGCTACAGAATTTGCTCGACTATATTCCGGTATAAAACAAAATAAAAATTATGTAAACCATTGTTGTATACATAATAATGGAAGTGGTCAGGGAGGGGGTCATCACTCAATACTAAAATATTAATACCACTTTGATTACAGACTAGAAAAAGTCGTCAACTTTTCTAAATTACACTTAACTCTAATAGTAATGAATTCTGGGCTCAAATTTCTGATAATGTCATCAAAATTTTGTCTTTTCCAGTCTCTGGCGAATCAAATTAAATTTGTCTGCAACCTTCCTTGCTCCTATTTTTAATAATGAAGTTATATATATGTAGGCCAGAGCACAAATTTACCTACCAATGAACAAATGCATACTCTCTCTGCATATTATGACGATTAGTGAATATATTAATAACAATAAAATACATTTTTCATTCGCCAAATGAGTAGATTTATAGTCAGATTATATAATTTACTTTATTTGTGTACTTAATATAATTTTTTTCCCTTCTCTATGATTCTCATTATCTAATAATCCCTAATACAGACAACTCTGAATAATTTCACACTTTTAGCGCTACAATTTTAGTTTACTGTTATTAAACTATAAAAATATTATATTTACTCAAAACCTTTTTTTTAAAAAAAATAATTTTAATTAACTGTAAAATACAAGCAATAAAATATATTATCTTTAAAGAGGAAGCATTTTAATTCATTAAACTAATGAAAATGACGTCAAACTCTTGCCTTTAAACCTTAATTTTAATTTCAGATAAAAATCTGAAGGAAAACAACAAAAACTCAAAATTTTAATTAATTTTAGATTAATTATTGTTCTGTTCTGTAAAATTAAAAGTTCTCGAAATCACATTTTATTTCAAAAAATTTTCAAATCTGTTAAATAAAATGAATTTTTGATTAACAGAATTATTTTATTAAAATATTATAGAAATAAGTAAATTATGTCTATTTTAAACACTAATTCAAGTATTGAGGAAATTGGAAAGGAGTCTAAAAATAGAAAATATGTGAATTTATAGAAACTTGTTTGTAATCAAATATTTTTATGACAATGTTTGACAAAATGTGAAGGATTTCACTATATATCTTTTAAGGTTTTTCCACCAGGAGTATTCTACTTGCACAGTTTTTATTAGGGTAAATACACTGAGTAAATATAAGCATTAATTCTATTATAGCTTTAAATACATTGTTATAAATAAATATATTAATATATATATAAACAGTTAAGTTTTTCTCTTTCCGTTTCTATCATATCGTTAGACACGAAAAGAATCTATAATTTATGTGAATTTGTTTGACTTTTTATTATTATTAATATTATTATTATTATAGTTATTACTAGTGCTAAGTATAATATGATTATTTCATTATATACTGCATATATATATTGCAATGTTTTCCTCATCAAAACATTACTTATTTCTCATAATATCAAATCTAAATCTGAAAATAAAATTCTCACTATTTTTAGATTAAAAAAAGTTGTGAAGAGTTTTGATGAGAATTTTCTCTAACTTTAATTTCATGGTTTGAGGAAAATATTTTCGTATTCTTTTTATTTGAAAAATTGTATTTTATTTATTGTATTCATGTATTTACAGACAATTTTCAAAATCTCTTTTTTCTTCTCTTATAAATTCATGAATATTTTGCACTAATTTTCTCTCACTTTTATCATTTTTCTGGGTAATTATACCAAGTTTCAATTACCTAAAGCGTATAATAATTCAAATCAAATTTCGAGTGTATTTTCATAAGAAAATAGAGTCTGAAATTAATTATTCATTTCTTACTCTTTTGTTAATCACTTAAAAGTTTCTGAAAATCCAATTTTCACGCAAAAGAAGTAGAGATAAAAGTTGGCAAAAAGTGCGACCTTTTCTTTCACTGTTCAGATGACAAATAGTGATGGAGTGCACAGAGAATGAGTCAAAATAATAATTGTTTGTCATTTGTGCTATACATACATATATATGAAATATATATATACATTTGGTTAAGCGAACACTAATTTCGAGTTTGAAATAAGTTTTTCCTTAAAGTATATAATGACTGAATTTTACGACAGAATAGACTCGAGAGGAAATACACTTTAATTTGTCAGAACCTTCTTTGCTCTAAGAGTAGACAATAGTGTTGGCCATCAACACTGGATATCGTGTTTCTGTCCTCTCGTCTCATATAATTTCATACATAATATGACGATATATATGCAAAAAACGGATTCGCAATAAAATAACAATCGTTTCACTATTTTCTTCTATATTATACGCAATACATAACAAAACATAAAAACAAAACAATAGAAAAACTCTATAAGAAACTCTTCGAGGCTTTCAATTATGGCAGAGATTGACTCCGACTACTAAAGGGTCGGATCCTTCACTTAAATGATGAAAATTCATGGATTTTCTACAAAAGAGAAGAAGAGATGTTTTCGAAACCATTTTCTCTCTTAAAGTCAGTCATAAGATTTCGTTTTCTCTATTATTTCAGTTTTAATATATAAAATGAATATTAATGAAACCAATGTCCGGAACGTTACACAGAAATGTATGACTCTATCATTCAATAGAAGTCATGCGACCAATGAATGACATAATCTCTCTTATGGTGGTCTCAATCGTATCGCTTCCACTGCTTTTCATATATCAAAATATAAGGATTAAACTTCATGACAAAACCCATTGTAGTCTTAATTTAAGTGTTGCATTACTTATGAGCACAACTCATAACAACTGTATGCATCTCTCCCTATATAACTAATACCATTTCATATCCATTGCAATTCAAAACTTTATATTCTCTGTTCTCTCTCGGAAACAATGATCCGAATATTTCATATGAAAATAAAATTAGTAGAACTGATGAATGACTCGGGACTGGCATCACAGCGAGAGAGAGAGAGAGAGAGAGAGAGAGAGAGAGAGAGAGAGAAGTGGAATAAATAGAGTGAAGAATTTATTATTAGAGCACAGAATATGCTCTGAGTTATTACAAATTTATGTTAAGAAATGTTACGAATGCTTTCAAAAAGCTTTGAATGAAATTCTGGTGTTTTATTATGTGTTTTGCAAAACATTTTCTATGTTTTCATATATTTTTGGTTACTTTTTATTGTTCACAAAAGATGAGAATAAAACTAAAAGAATGCAAAGAATAAAATGGATTTTCGTTTTGTTGAAAAAAAATTTTACGGACAATAAATTCAAAGTTGTTTTATAAATGGCCAGAGAAGAGACCACTGAGAAGATAGAGATTAGAGGACCTGCAGTTTAATACTGTTCTCAAAAGTAGTGGTAGTTGTGATACAAATACGAAGAGAATCAGATTTTATATATAACTTATTAGAGAATAAAAGAAGAGAACAAAAATTGTATAAAACAGTTAAAACAATTTAGGCGACCATTTATGACAAGAGTAGTGTTCATATAACAAATCTGCAGTTATTGTGGCCAACAGTTATGTCCTGCCATATAAACGCTTGAATCGTCACTTGACGAGAGTCTATTACCAGTGAAACAACACTTTGTTATTAAGGCATACATTTTTGGATGATATCAAACTCTATTGAAAGCCTGAGTGAAAAGAGTGACACAAAATACAATTTTTTTCATTTCAGTCTTTTTTCGTTAAACATTCAGTTTTATGATAATAGCGATAGTTTTTCAGACAATTTATCACAAAAACTACAATTTTATGATAAAAATAACGAATAAATTCAGACACGTGTTGAGCACCGCATACACAAAGAATTATTCAACAAAAATGGTTATCTCTAAGAATACAGAGTTATTACCGGAGAAGTTTTTGCTCAAATTTAATGGTTTTTTCTCAAAAAATAACACTTATTTAATGTTCTGATCGCTCGCAAGAAATACATCAAATCATATATGGATTTGATTTTTATTTTTTGTTTTGTTTTAGAATTCAGTTCTCTATTAATGTTTTTGAATGGATTTCTATCATAAAGTTATTTACCATTGAATTAGTGTTACATTTGTTTGCAATCAATTCAAAACATTTTCTCTTCTAATTTGGTTCTCATTTGAGGGGAAAACACAACTTTTTAGTGAAAACTTCCTCACTATTACTGTTTACTTCCAGGAAAAAATTTGCAAATGTGTCATGCTTATTTGAAAATTGGTAAATAAAAACAATTGCTTGTAATACGTAAATATACAAACTGTACTTGACATTTTCAATGGCATGTGCATCGATTTATTTCATATCAATCAAAAAACACCTTGTTGTTTTTCCGTTAACTTTGGTTTTACCCACTTTTTTATTCTTGTTATTCAAATGTAAAAACTATTACTACTCTATTATTGAGTTTTAATAACAACACTTAAATGTCTTTTAGTAATAACACTATTCTATTATAAATTCCAAATAATATAAAGTAATGAAATTAAAATACAATAAAATAGTTAATCGTTTTGTGAAATAGAATTTGAAATCAATTTTAAAAAACCATTTAATAAAAACTTTTTTAATGAAATGGTTTTCTCTGTATTTCATGAAACTAATTGTTTTGTTCAACAAACCTGACTATGAATGATAAGCATGCAAAATTATTGATACAAATGGACAGGTATTTAAACTCTGTAACTAAACATTAAAAGAAATTCCATAATTATATTGCTTTGACTCGAGTCACGAGTCACTCACTTTTTTTGTTAAGAAGAGAACAAAATTGAGAGAAAAAATTATTATTAGAGTAAAATAAGGGAGAAATTTATGCAACGTTTGGGAAAAACGTTTAAAAAATAACTGAATCAACAAATTAATAGTCCCTTTCAGTCCCTTTCAGTCCTTTTCAGTCATTGATATTAGAAGAAAAAAATTAATCTTAAAAACTTGACGCCTACTTATACTCATTTACTACACTTTTTAATTAAAATACCGAAAACCCATTAAATGTATGAGATGTGCAGGCTTCTTCAATCAAGCACCAAATTCAATTAATTTGTGTACAGGACTTTATATGAAATGTGATCTTTATCAATTAGTAGTAATTTAATCGTGAAAATTATTAGTACTCATTATTTTTTACGGCAATTGGTTGCCATTATATATTTTACAAGGTTCTTTTCAATTGCACTTCCCTGGACTGAGCACAGCATAATATCAATGGAAAGTGTGTTTAAATATCTGCTCAGAATATTTTACAAAAAGCAAAATATTTATTGAAATATGAATTATATTAAAAAAAAGTTTTAATTCATAATAATATTCCGGTTTTATGTACTGTATGTACTGATATGGCTAAAAAGCGTTACCAAGGTAGTCTCAATTTGCTTAAAACTAATATTTTTATTTTAAAATTTTTAAATAATTACTTAAGCTTTATGTTATTATTTTGATTTAAATCTTTAATTTATATAAATATATTTATAGAATTATAATAGAATTAAATAATTTAATTAAAATATACCATGTACATCTTATTAAAATTAGTCATTAAAATAGTTTGAATTTAAAATCTAAATATCATGAAAGTAGAAATGAGTGAATTAGCGCTTATTTTTCATATAAAAAAGCGTTTTACTTAAATTAGACTAAAATTTCATTAAAATTATATTCCACTCAAATGTTATTCGAATATTTGTGTCTATGTTTTTGTTGTTTAATATTCCTTACATTAAACATTTGTTCGTCTGTTTCCTACACAGACTAACACAGACTGAGTCCAAAATATATCCAATTTCCTTTGAGAATGAGTTTTACTTAAATTGAGTACTTCTTTGCTAACATTCAGTGATGTCGAGAAGAGGATATTCGACAAATATTTCCTCCAAAAGAATTTCGATAAATAAATACCTCTTTTTTTAAATAAGATTTTCCGCGGATTTTAGCAAAAGTTAAGAGTTATTAAAGACTCAATTCTTTAGTTTATTATTGAATATTCACTAAATTAAGTAATGGAACAAGCTCAAAAGTTAAGATATCAGAACCTATGAATGTATTGGAAATACTGTATTTCCGGTCGAATCGGGAAAAACGTAGAGAAAGCCTTCAATTTTCAGGTCTTTGTTGAATGGCCTGAAGTGGACTCCACCCCACACTCCCCGAGTTTAGACATCACTGCATATACCGTACGCTAATTAATATCATTTCAATGTATTTATGAGTGGGTAGTGTTGAAAAAAACAGATGTCTTGAGCCCTATTCCGCTCTTCTATCGTTCGTAAGATTTGGATCAAACCTTACATTAGAATAGCATTAATACTATCTATTCTAATGTTGGAATAGAAAATTTTAAGGGCACCGGTGGTTAGCCCCGAACAAAGAAGGAGAATTGAAGTGGGTTTGGCACTAGAAATGAGAAATTGGTTCATTAGAGGTGGTTCAGCTCTCATCAGTGCTCTTCATATGCCTCTCATTTATGTTAACTTTTTTTCATAAATTGTTTTTATACTAAAATTTATTATTTCTTTTGCGACAAAAATCGATACAAACATTGATCTCAATTTGAAATAATTTCAATTCAAATGTATTATTGATATTCCTTTGAGGAAAAAAAGACGTCTTTTCAAAAGAAATGATAAGAAACAGTGTTTCCCACACTTTGACAGCAATTAAAATAATCAAATGAATGAATTAATTATAAATTTTACTTTTCTTATAGTCATTGATAAGAAAAAATAATTTTTGTTTGGCATAAATAAAATATTGTTTTACTTATGAAGTGTTTTATCAAAAGATTTTGTGCCAAATCTTATCATTAGATTAAAAAAACTGTTATTTTGTTTATAAATATTGGCGTTAATTATAACCTCTGAATGGAAAAAGTGTTTCAATTATTTTTTGGTTCATTTAAATTAAATTATGAGACTTTGGCACAACATTTGAATATTGAGCAAGGACAAAAAATAAATTGATTGCAACTGTTGTTAAAGAGCTGCTAAGAGTGCAATATTATGATCTAAATCAATATAAGTGAGGACAGTGTTCCCTAGTTATACCCCTCGCTATCTGACTCTATCTGACTCTGACTATCTGACTGAAAATGGCATTTCACGCACAGGCCTTCAGCTCTGGTGACAAATGAAATATTTGTGAGGACTGTTTGTTGTGTTAAATTTCAAAATATTTTATTTGATTCTCATTTATGTCTGCATTTTATGACTTTTATGAGAGTTTATTATAGCGACAGAAGAGTCTGAGCGGATCTGATATATGGATGAGACAGTCGTACGAGCGGTCCATTGACTCATTAGAGTCTATGACGTCTTTCATTGGATTCATTAGACTTTCTTAAAATATCCGACACATATGAGGACTCAAACCGAAACACTATATTGAAAATAATTGCATCACAAGTGAGAGGTCTGTTCTGTTGTGCAATAAAATAAAACACATATGACATGAAAATCAAGGCCACAATCGATAAGAAAGTTTCTGGGAATCAGTCATTTTAGATGCGATTAGACTTAACAGACAACTACTTAACACTTAACGCCACTGTTGTGTTATGTTCTGTCTGTTAGGGACTGAACCTCACTTTTTCCATAGACTTCCCGTCAAAAGGCTTTTATATAATAAAACTCGAATAAGAAATATATTTATGAGAAGAGAAATAGTTTTATTTCTGTTGAATAAAACGGAAAAATAGGTTTCTGGCACTGAATATCTCAATACTCGAACCGTTTGTCGACTCATTTGATGACATCAATGCTATTATTAAATGGTCAGCAATTTATGCTCAACCGGTAATCACCAGTGCTTTCGGCCACTTTTGTTTCGCAATCAAACATTTTTAGCCCTAAAATATACTTCAAAATAATGACGAAAAACAATATATTTAGACATTTCTTCGTTTAAATCTAACTATAGATCAGATATAGTGAGGTATAGATCAGGTGTTCTATTAATATATCAAAATAAATGGTTCAGCAAAAAAAAATATGGAATTCCAAATAAGGGATGTGTTTCCTCTTTTATTGGATAATAAATAGATTTGGTATTTATTATTATAGCAATGAATGATAAATATATGATTTTATTCTTTCAGTTCATATATAAAACAATAATCCATAGCAACAACAAAAAGGTTGAGGATATCGATGAATAACTTATTTCTTATTGAATAAGAAAAGAACTCATCTCTCAATTCTATATACACTGAAGGAAAGACTGTATTTCAAGAGAAAACCCTGACATCAATAAAATGATTTTCTTTAGAAATGATTTTAAAAGAAAATATATTTCTTTCATTCGATTTATTTCTAATTATTATTTATTATTAAAAGTTTAAGAATTCCTTTTAGGGGACAAAACATAGAGAATAGACTTAATTAAAATTTTTCATCAGTTTATCAAAGCATAGGATTGTATGATAAAATGATCAACTATTCAGATGATCATGGTCAATTATTAGCAACCAATCGATTATAAGTGGCAAAAATAATTGCTCTCAAAATGAACTTAAAAAACAAATCGTTTCAAACGTTTTAATCGTAGAGTCGTTCACTTTTTATCGAACATATCATAAGATTTAAGACATTTAAGACTTATTACATATTATTAAAGATAAATACCGTTTATTATTAAAGAAGTTCAACAACACATCCAAACTTATAGCCGACCCTCACATCTATGAGTATTTATTTATGTCTTATATAATGTGTATAGCATTCAGTTATATAGAAAGAGAGGGCCGACAGTCTGGGGGTCGACTGTCAAACAAAATTATGAGATCCACTGTTAATACGTTTTCAGATTCGAAGCGAAAAAAATATTATGAAATAAAGAGAAAGAAAATAATAATCGAAAAAATTGAGACTAAAATATATTTCTTATAAATTAGTTGTAAAGTATAGTAAAGTATTATTTCCTTTAAATATTGCGTCGAATAAATATTTTTTTCATAAATATTCAAAACTTCTGAAATATATTCTGATATAAAAAAGAGTATTTCATTAAAATATTGTTATTATAATAATAATATCGAACTAAAGGCTAAAAAAATCGTATGACAACAACAATAACAACAGCACAGGAACGACACTAACATACAGAGGAAAGAGGAAAGTAGAGCACAAAAGTAGGCGAAACTGAGATGCCGTGCAATAACTCGAAGTGAATTTTTTCAACCAAAATGATCACAACACTGTCAAAAATTGTAGAAATATATTTATGAAAGATTTAAACACATGCCTGTGCTCTGCCTGTACTCTGCCTGTACTCTGCCTGTACTCTGCCTCTGCTCTCTATAAGAGTGTGTTGTATGTGACTGTATGTTAGACTTCACAATCTGTTTATTGTAGAGATATTTTTCACAACACATTTTCAGAATAAAAGTTTTTTGCCTCTGAATAAGAGCTACTCCTGTAATACAAGCAATACTTTTGTGGACAATATTTATTATATAAGAAATTGTAGGCAACAAATATGTGTATAAAATATATACAATACTAATACTTATATTACATATATATGTATATATCTATTCGGTTATGAATACATTGAACATAATATGATATGAGTTATATCTGGTTAGTAAAAAAAAGTAAAAAACGTATTCTATATTTTTCATTATTTTTCTTTACCTCTCACTGAATGTTTCAGAGCCTAAGCCTAAAGAGTAGGCTAACCAAAAGCCATATCTTTTGAGAATAACTCGCTTTGAATTGAAGTATTAGAAGAGAACTAAAGAGGAGAGATGTGTGTAAGTGAATGGAAGGGGAGAGAGAGAGAGGAGAAAGAGTCAGTGAGAGAGGAAAGTGAGAGTTAAAGAATGAGAGGAATATTCAAAGTTTGTAACGTTATATCGCTTTCACTCTTTGCCTATAAATTCATTTCCTGCCATCAAAAGAGTGGCTTTGCTTCGAATATTGTCCAAAACATCAAATGTTAAGCCCTAACAATATATATAAGTTTTATAACTTAAAAGCTTAGATAAGTTACACTTCAAGACATCCCTTTCTATTCTTTTGCTATTTTCTCAAAAAAGTCTATTTTTTCTTTCCTTCAGTTACTCTTTGCGTACATTTTCGCCAATTTTGTTAAAAAGACATTTCTTTTTCCCGTTTAGAGTATATCTTTAACTAAAATCGCATTCAATAAAACAGTTATTTATTTAAGTATATTTAAGTATAATTTTTTCAAAATTTCTATATTTGTTGCAATACATAAATGTTATGCATAATAAAAGTCATACTTATAAGTGAAATATTAATTGCTTTCGAATAATAGGCATAACTGAAGAGCAAAAAAAAGTTAAAAATGTTGTAATAAAAGACAAAGTCATTGATATAACTGACATTAAATTCGGGTTCAGACGAAAACTGAATATTTATTAGAAGAATAAACGACGGAATAATTTTTGTTTTCATTTATATTAAATGTTTTTTATATATAAAAGTATATAAATTTTGGTGAAAATTCTTTTTTCTGCACAAAATAAAGTATTTTAATATATATATCGTTTGCCATTAAAATTATTACTATTTATGTGTATTATCTGTCAAAATATCAGAAACAGAAATATAAGAATTTAATTATAATTAAAATTTTTTGTTTGATTTTATGAATGAAAAAATGTTGAAACCATTAAATCAATTACTGAAAGTTAATTAAATTTTGTTTCAATTAGTAATTCAAATGAAATTTTAAATAAATCTTTTAGTTTTACTTATTTTTATTGAAATACTTTAAGAGAGTATTACAATGATTAAGCTTTAAATTACATGGTTTACAACATTTCTCATTATATATCCATTTGATTTACTCAAAAACATTGAAGGATAACATTTTGATAACATTTCACTTATTTTACTTTTATTTTATTGCATCAAAATTACCGATAAATTGCCTTTTCTTTAGAATTATATATTTTTTAATTATTTTATGTTTTTATGACGAGAGAGAGAGAGAGAGAGAGAGAGAGAGAGAGAGAGAGAGAAATTCATGATTTTATCATTTAGTGAGAATCGTTTGGAATTTGAAGTAATTCTCTTATAATTGTAGACTTTTTTGTAGTTCTAATGTAAGTCTAGTTTTAATCAGTGTTTGTTTGCTTACAGATATGTTGTGCCCTCTCTTAGTGTGAGTCAATTGTCAGCCAAAGAAAAAGGCAAAAGTTGTGTCAGAATAGGTTGTCGGGTGTTTGTGGTGCTCCCCATTTGTGGTGAATGGACGGGTCTGTCACTCAGATCTCATATGGCAGACATCTCTCCATTTGATGGATACTCTGGACATTTGCTGATATTTTGATCGCAACCGAGAATTATAATCAAATTTGTTTTATATTCAAATATTTGGATTCAATTTTGGAAATGCACTCAAAAAGACTGACTTATCGTTTGGTAAAAGTTTTGAGAGAAAACTGAAAATATTTTAAACAAATATTCTATGAATGAATTCAACTGAGATTTTGCTTAACATTAAAATCTGTTGAAACTGTTTTCCAAAGAGAATAACAAATATTATAATACTCTTGGTCTTATTCTGAGTCCATTGGCTCAACTCTATACCCCCTCCGCTTATGATTAATTAGCTTGCAAGAATTTCTGAAATTTATTAGGAATTTGTTGGAAAAGACTAATTGGTCTAGGTAACTTAATGTTCTGTCCGTCACAACTGAAAAATTAGCGATTGAAAGGCTCAGCAACTATTACTCTCAGAGCAGACAAGTCTATGGCTGTCTATGTCTATGGCTGTGCCAATGCTATGCCAATGCAGTGCCAATGCTGTTCCAATGCTGTTCCAATGCTGTGCCAAACACTGGCAAAGTTGTTCTCGAGTGAACTCTTCTAACCATAGACTATGGCATAGACTATGGAATAGAATATTTGTCTGTTGCTAAGGCTCTCCGAACAGGACTCGACACTCGATTGGCTCCGACGAGGACTACCGCAAACCAATTGGCGCACAGCATATATCTGTTCAACATTTTCGCTCTCTTTTTTCCTCTGCAATTCTGTGTGACTTTTCTCCACTGTTTCCAAACATTTTTTCAAAAAATGTATAAATATATAGTCATATATAGCATGTGATCGAATGCATATGTGTTGAGAACCGTTCAAATATAACGTATTGTCGAACGACAGACAACTGAACTTGAATTCAAACATTGATTTATTGCATTCAAAACTTTTTGTTCAAAAATTATTTAAACTTTTTTTTATACTAATTCTTATAATTAAGTGATTAAATGGGAAAATATAAAAATCATTTTCGTTAGTTTTGGTTAGAATTTGGGTAAACAAATGTTTTTGACAATTTTGAAGGAAAAGTCATTTTTAGGTTAAAACTGTTTGTCATTAAAATATTTTTCACTATTAATGAGCGAATAATTAATACGAAAATTGTAATAACAAAATGTGTTATATTGAGTAATAAAGTTATTAAAATTAATTTTTATAAATAGTTTTCTTGTTTTTTGTTTCAAAATATTTCTTTTGGAAAAATGATATAATTTGGGGTAAAATTAATAAATTTGTTCGTTGTTTCAGTAATTAAAATCTTAAATGGAATGAATAAAAACCAAAATATTATACCAAAGAAGAAAAATGTAATTCACAGAAAGAAATGATGAGATAAATAGATATGTGAACTAAAAATGATTTTTTTTCTTTAATATAAAAGTGAAGTACAGCCAACACAGAGCCAGAAACTAGTGATGGCAATCCTGTTATCTCGAGACCCGCCAGCAATACTTCACTTTGAATGAATCGCAAACATTGTCTCTCATCTTAGAAATCTCTCTCTCTCTCTCTCTTTCTCTCTCTCTCTCTCTCTCTCTCTCCCCTCTCCTCTCATACACATATTGAACATTAAATGTAATTCCCAGACCTCTAATCGATTATTTATTTCTCGTTTCATGAGATTAGAGATCAAACATAATATTCTGAACGTTAGGCCGAGAGAAGAACAGACACAACACTATAATAAACACTTCTAATTCTGGGCTAAAAAATAAGTATTAAATATTTTATTGACCGACAAATCAAAGTAAAAGGAAGTCATGATTTTAAAATCTTTTAATTAATTAATTTATTGAATTAATTGAATATAAAGTGTACTAGATTAGTTTGATTTGTGCTCAGATAAAAAATATTTGATTATATTCTTATTGAAATAGTTTTCATTAGAAGAATAATATAATAATATTCATCTTTTAATTAGAAGTTTGTTTTTTTAGTTTAATCGCTTCAATGCATTCATTAATTTCGTATTCACTTTATTATAGTATTTTTTTGTACTAAAAATATATTCTGTACTTTCATTGCACTGAATAAACAAAAGCAACGAATTATTGCAATGAATTTGATTCGAAAGAGTAGTTAAAATCGTAGAGTCGACCAAAAATTGATTGCTTTAAGCAATACCTTTGACTCAAACACTATTTTTATGGCAAATCAAATAGAAGTTTATTAAGGCTTTTCATTATTAAAACTCTTTAAACTACTTCCATATGTATGTCATCCCAACAATAACTCTCCCTCTTATACACACTATTACTCTCTTCGGCTCATCTCTTGTCAACTAATTTTCTATTCATTTAAGACATCATTTAAATAATTTTCGTCAATTAATGCATAAAATGTTCACTTTATTAGTTTATAATAAATGAGTTGCGAACCAAAAAACTGATGATTTTTCGTAAGTCTTTTAAAATAATTGAGTCTTTCGTTAAGATGTTGTCGACTCATCTTTTTCTTATGTTTCCCTAAAATTTTAATTAATTTAATTTTTGCATTAAAAGTACCGAAAAAACTAATTTGAATATAAGGTAGAAGTAGTGAATACTCAGTACTCAGTATTCAAAAAATAAAAATTTGATGACAACACCATTAGGGGATCGCCAATGACTCACAAACAATGGATAGTAGTATAAGAAAAATAGCCTTAAGCAACAATTTTTCATTTGAAACTAGCTAATGTTTTGTTGGTTTTATTGAAAATGGCATAATAAATCAATTGCTATAAACCAATGTTAAAATGACCGAAGGATAGTATGTCTGTGCCGTGTGGTGATCCCTAATTTAAGTCTTTGTTGTTGAGTACATAAATAAATATTTTAATTTTTAAAGACTCAAAGTTTACATTTTTCTATTTGATTGACTGAATGGTATACCGATAACACTATTTTGGAGGAATTCCTCTTAACAGACAAATAATTGAAGGCATTTGAATGTATGTAAATGAAAGGCCAGAGAAAAGAGAAGTTGTAGTGAGAAGTCTGTGAAATACGACGATTATCTCATTTCTACTGTAAATCAAACGCCAAAAGCCTTGACGTCTTGTCATTGGAATTATTGGTTATCTCTTTTGCGAAGAGTTTTGTTGTTGTTTTTGTCAATATTTCTCATGTCTTGAGAAGAACTTCACGTTTTACTATTCATTACTCAAAAGAAACAAATTTATTAAATACTTTAACTAAGATTTTAAGATTATTTGATAACTAATTTCGAAATCATTTTCCAATTTCTTAGAAGTGAGAACTGACTAACTTTTGCTTTTCTCATAGAAATGCAATTTATGAGCAAGGAGAAAATATTTTAACATTCTTCTATGTTTATTTCATTCTCAATTGAAATTTACTTTCAATTTATTTATTTTTAATATTTTTTTAACTGGAATTTCCTCAAAAGATTTAATGAAAATACTTTCCTAAAAATAAGTATTTTTTCTTAAATATTATTGAAAATCCGATTACTTTTAGTTTAAATACTGAAATATATGTGTTTTGAAAAAATAAATTAAATGAATAAAATTGTTTTAAAAATATTTTTCAAAACAAAAATCATATAAGTATCGAATGAATTAAAAGTGAAGTAAATGTTTAAATGTTTTCAAATTCTTAAGAAAAGAAAAATAAGAAAAGAATTTTAGAATTCATTAAATTATTTGATTATCAGATTCACCACAAATGCGGTATTAGTGTATTGGCCTCATTGTCAGCCATCACTGTTATTATGGTTGTTTTACTGGTATTAAATCTGGTATCCGACTGGAAATCACATGTGAATTATCTCTGAATATATTTATTTTCTGTGAATTTGGTTTTTATGTCTTCTATTGGTCTGAAATCTCAATCTCTTTCTGTTTTTGTGTGAATCAACTGATTCTGATAACCAATTGAAGCGAATCGAAGAGCGATGTACTGGAAGTGATCAATGATCACATGTTTGTCTGATGATAATAGACTGATCTATCAAACTCTTGGAGCCGGTGATAGCACAACACCACAACTAACATATAGTTAGAAATAAACTGTTTATAATTCTTGAGTAAACTTTTCTGGTTCACTCTATCTCTAATTCACTAGTCAGTATTGTGTAGGCGATTATCCTGCAAATTCTTGTGTAAATATTAATTTACTTCAAAAGTTTGTATTATACTCGAAACCCAAAAAAGCGAAAAAGTTATTATTATTATTGTTTATGTGTATCGACTCTACACCTATGAAACACCTCTCAAATAGATATGATTATTACCCAAAGATTGCCCTATGAATGGCCTATGAATGGCCTAGATCATATATAAATATAATATTTTATACACTTTTATTTACTCTCTCATTCTCTCTAAGTTAGGCATTCATTCACTGATTGAGTCCTAACAACACAAATACACATTTTAGTGATAATGCATTTATAGCTTTGAGTGTTTCGTTTGTAATCATTTTTTGTCTATCAATAGAATGCGATTATTTCTGAAAATTAGTTGCAATTCAAAGCTCTTCAGAATATTTTTTATTGCATACCATAAGACATAATAGTCTGCAACACATTATTTCCACTTTTATTATCGTAATTATCATAATTTTTCTGATGATTTTAATAGTTCTCTACAAATGTAACACAAGTCTGGAGAGAGAGAGAGAGAGAGAGAGAGAGAGAGAGAGAGAGAGAGAGAGAGAGAGAGAGAGAGAGACTATTATTTCATTTTTTCGTCATTTACTGAACACATATTATTTCAAATGAATAAAAATCAGAAATTAGATATAATTTACTTTAGTTTTGTTTCTTTTTATGTATTCCCCGATTAAATATTTGAATTCTATCTGAAAATCAATAAAAAACTTTTGATAGGGTTTTGAGTGACTAATTTTAGTGAAAACTTTTGATTGGATAAAAACAATTTATTGTATAATCGATAATAAGTTCTGATGAATATATCAAATATTTTTATAAAATTTGAAATTTAAATCTAGTTATTAGCATGGGATGTTTAAACTAGCTTGCAACTTTGATAGTTTGTTATTTCATTTCATCCATATTTCATACCTCCGGGGAATAAATCGAGATATTTTGGAAACGAGTGATGACGGGATGAGTTCCATCCCATTATTAAGTCTATGAATATTAATGAACTAAAATTTTGAAGAAAAAATATGATTACACTACGAATAAATTAACAAGATGAATCGTTTATCTGGATTAGATTTGCTAAACAAAACATCGAACAATACTTTGCATCTGTAATGATTAAAAGCATTGATTATTAGCATGCATATTTTGTTACTACAATTATTAGATTATGTATTAATCTTTATTAAATTTTCAAAGAATATAAAAAATTATCCAGACTCATTTATATAGAATGTATTTTAAATTTTCATTGATAATTATAATCAATGTTCTAAATAAACTAAATTTAGTTTATTTATATCATATAAATTGTATGAAATATTCATTACTCAACGATATTATAAATAGTGTCTAATCTATTGTCGATGTTTTTATTAATTTATCAAAAATCCGGATATATTTGAGTTGATTTAAGAGAATCTTTGATTAATTTTTAAACGTTGATATTCAACGAGAATTAACTATTTATAGAAATTTCATAAAAGGAGAGAACAATAGATATAAAAAAGACAATTGATTTTTCGCACAAACATTAGTCCTGATTATAATATTTGTAATATTTATGGCATTAATTACAACTAAACTAATGATAAACTATTAATAAATTGAATAATATTTTCTCTGTTGATAAGCAAACTTTCGATTCATTTAATCGATTTGTTCTCTAATTTGTATTTTATGTTTCCTTTAGAGAGAAGACTGAACTTCACTGATATATAATTGCTTTTGTTTTAATGTAAAAATCGATTGAATTATATTTGATGTCAGACTGAAATAGTTATGCAATAATTTTTTCGCTACGAATCGCTAATAATAATAATAATATAATATTCGTAACGAATAATATTTGGGTCATTTCAAGTGCAATCAGTGTTGGCCACAGGAAAAGCTCTCCTAAAATATTAGGAGTGAATAAAATTATATTAAATGAAACTAATTTTGAAAACTAAACCAATTTTTATATTCAAAAAGAAAATTATTTTAATTTTATAATAACGGAAAACAATTGGTTTTTGGAGCTATTATTTGAAATTTAAAACACGATTTTCCAGCGAAAGGTTTTTCCCGTAAAAACACATTTGAATACTTAATTTAACCGCAATTAAGACAAATAACTGTTATTTCTTTAAAAATAAATTTTATTTGACTATAAATTATTGAATTAATTATTATCTTTTATTTTATTTTATTATAATTTTCTCTTAAATAGAGCTCTGAATTTGTTTTTCACTTTTCGAGAATTATTTTTTAAAATTTAAATAAAAGATAAAATGAATTTAATTAAAACTCATTAACTTTTATTAAACATAAATAATATTTCGTAACCAATTCAACGATAAATCAAAATAATTGAAATTCTTGTTTCTCCTTGCACATTAATTTGTGGTGACAATCAAGCTAGCTTTGCATAATAAGAGAGTATCAAGTTCAGTTCCTTTGTTATGCAAAAAAGAGCTCAACTTTTAAAAAGTTGTAATAATAATACTTTAGTGTTGAGACGAGTCTTATTAAAAAAAAACTCTGAATTTTGAGAAAATATTCATATAATTCTAGAATTAAAACTTATTGTTTAACTTTTAGCTACAGAAAGACCTGGGATTAATTCTTTGAGATGTATTCAGAATATTAAGAACATATTACTGATTGCTTATTCCCTCCAAAGAATGGCAGAGTTTGAACATCACTGTCTAATGTAATGCATATTATAATCATTTATGTCTCACAACTTATAAACTAATTCATCAATCATTTGACAGAATACTTGTCTCTCATCTCAAATACAAACTGTAAGAGTGGGAAACGGATTGTAAGCTATCATGTCTTAAGTAGAGCTCCGGTCTATGATCTGATCTACTGGTCAGACATGAATTCGACAGAAAGAAGTATTATCCCTGAGATAATCAAATTAAATAATACACTTTTGTTTCCTGTCCTCAATATTATAGTAAGTGAATGATAAACCTGTGCTCTAAAAAATTCAATGAATTGCAAGAAATGATATTTAATTCAATGATTTTATGAAAAGAATACATTCTTTTGATAAAAATTTAAAGTCATAGAAATGTATTGAAAATATTTGTTCCGAATTAGAGATGGAATGAAAACTCACAAAAAGGTAATTAATATTTTTTTTATGAAAAAAAACTTTCACTTCGAAAGTAATAAAACAAAATTTAAGTCAAATTAAAAATCAATTAAAAGAAGGAATGGAACGAAACGAAAGTATTTTTCTTTTATAAAAAACCCAAAAAAAGGTTAAAATTTCTCAGAGTTTTAAACGTAATTTTAAAAGTTTTTGTTTTTTTGTGTTCAAAAGCGAAATTGAAAATCAAATTTACTTTTGTTGAAAGGGTGTGCAGGATCTTTGACTCCAGGTGGTCGCTGGCAAGTCATCATTGGCTTATCAAAGAAGTCAATTGTTATTAAAATGAATATTTATTTTAAAGAGTCAGTCGTTTCCGTATTTGTGTCGCTAATGATTGATATATTAGTTTAGGATTTTTAGTGATTATATTATTTTCGAATTAATTAATACTAAATATAGAAAATATAAATTAATTATCAAAAAGAGAGGGATTTTTGTCTGTTCAGTCAACTGTCGCTTATGTCAATCCATAACATGAGTTACTCAAATAATATATTGAAAAAACTATATTTTTTTCTAAACCAATAATCACTTTGAAATTACCACTAATTTTATCATTTAATTAAAGTAATGGGAAATAATTTTTTTTCTCTTTCAGTGATTCTCTTCTCTCTCTTCTCTCTCCTCTCTCTTCTCTCTCATCATTAGTTCTAATAAGTAAATCAAAGTTCATTTGATTGATTTAAGAGATAGTTAGCCCTGTATTTAGTTCTCATGTGACAAAAAAGTTCATATTATTATTATATTTAGCGATCCATTCATTCACTACTACTCAAGAGTTGGAGCACTTCATCTGATTTGAGATATTGAGAGATAAGTTTAATGGAGTTTATTATTGCAGAGTATTGGATATCAACAATTGAAAGGAGAGATAAACTCTAAGTTTTTCACTATTCATGCATTACATGAGAGACACAATAGTCTAATATAAAAATACAGTGTATTAAAGATAATTATGATATGTCGGTAACTCTGCACCAGTAGTTATGGTTTCAAAAGTGCTGTTCACTGTGTGTAGGCTCACAAAACAGACAGTAATAACAAAACTTTGTAAAAGTGCTGTCACTTTTAATCAGGGATACTGTGGTCTGTAGTGATCTTTAGTGATCTTGGTCCTTCACATCCCAAAAAGAGTAAATGGATTCTGAATAGGAAATCAGGACTTTTATACCAATATTTTATTGATTCGTTCAAAGTATTTGTCGAGAGTCTACTTCCCGACAAACTATTTGTGCGTTTGCACACCATTTGCACACCATTTCTAGACTTGTGATGACGATAGTGGTGGTTATGCAAGATCAATTCATTGATCAATACATAAATATATTCATTGGTTTATATTAAGAAATCTTTGATAGAAATTAAAGTAAAGAATAAAAAGTATATAACAATAATTTCTAAATAATAAAATACAATATTTTTGTAGAAATGTGTGTCAAAAATGGCATTCATTTGATTTAATATTGGGCACAGCCTTGATCACTTTTATTCAATTTCAATGGAAAATCTAATAAAATATATTTGTTATAAAGAGAATTAGTTGAAACATATTTTTTTTAATAAAATTGTATCTATGATTTGCCTTTAGAAACATTAGTTATATAAGAGAACAACAATTTCTCTATTATTTTAAACCATAAATATATAAAACGAAAGTCGAAGTGAAGAAACAAAATTAGAAAATAGTCTAAAAACAAGAAAATGTCGTAAACTTGTAATGGAGTTAATGTTATATTAGGAGCAAAACGGAGACCCAAACACAAGAATTAAAGAATAAAAAAAAGAGTAAAAAAGACAACTGAAAAGTTATTCTCATAACTGTATGAAGATTTTAGGATCAGCACAATTTTGTTTATTTTTTTGCATTGCCTTATGTTATCTCTGTTTGAGTCTAATATGATTCTGTTCCTCTAAACTCCCACTCTCTCTCTCTCTCTCTTACATTCGTTTGAGTTAGTGGACTGCCTTTACATCCCTCTCCTCCGCTCACATATCTTAAGGCACTTTCAATTTAGTTAAGTTATCGAAACAGTTCAAAAGATAGTCATATATTTTTATGACCATTTCGGCCAAAAATTGTTTTCTTTTCCTCCATTTCTGTTGGCTATCGATTTCATGATTAAATTCATACAATTTTTTCACTGTTTTATAAGAGAAGAGACCGAAAAGAGCGAAGAATAGACTAAGAATAAAGTATATCGACATTTCTTTAGATATATTTTTCATTAGAGAATCTCTATTTATATCTATTATGTCGGCTCACATTTTTTATGTCTTGCTTAATTTTCAATTACACTACTCTTACACTATTTTCAACTATTGGCAGTTCTTTTTAATAGACTCTTTTAGTAAGAGTTGGAATTAGAGTTATGCAACTTTTATTTTATGCCATATTTTTAATTTTTTTCGATTTTGTAGTTTTATGTTAAGTAATTGGGGTTTAAAAACAAATTTCTATTAAAGTTTTGAGTATTTTTTATAACATTCATTGAGAATATAATCCCAAAGAGACTGAAGAATAAGAAGAAAATCTCAAAAAAAGTCCAAATTTTTAAATAGAGATAAAAGCAATAAAAAGCGATTGAATTTTAAATCGAAGTCAAGACAAAGACTATCAAAGAATGTTAAACACAATCATAAGTATAACAAAAAGCATAAAATCATTAATGATTTGTAAACTCTGACTAAAAGAGAATCTGAGTTAACAATACAAGAGTGGATCGGAATAGAGATGGAGAGAGAATGGGAGTGAAAGGGAGGGAAAGGAGAGAATGTAAGCCATAGCTTAGTGTCTCGGTGTTTGTCTTGTAATCAGGTAATCCTGTAATTCAATATAGAAGGACTGCCCGAAACAAATATCGAGAGATGAAACAATTTTTTTATTCTATAGTTTTTATTTCTTTTATTCTTTAGTTTCGGGGTTTAGACTCATCTTTGGTTTGTATTTCGAGAAAATAATTTTCTTTTTATTCATGAATTTGTTTTGAGTCGAAAATTCGATTTATTTTTATTTTGTGTTTAAGTAATCGGATTCACAAAAATTTTGTTTTCGTCTCATATTTTTCTTTTGGGATTTTCTCTCAGATATATTCATATATTGATTTCTAATTCAACATTTATTCAGAATTTGCATAATAAACACAAATATTTAATAGAAATTTTGGTGTTTTTTTGGCTTAAATTTATTGAATGATTTGTAAATTCGATTCAAAAGAGAAATCGCTTTTTCTGTAGGCATTCAATAATTATTTTTTAAAATTTATTCAAACAATTTTTCACTCATCGCTCAAAAAGTACTTTTCATCAACTTTTATGTGAATATATTCTCCCAGAGATTTATATTTTGAACAATAGATAAATTCCCATCACTTCTCATACAATTTAAGAGTTGTTTTTACTGAAAAATACACGAATTGCTACGTTTTTGAATCACTTTTAGTAAACGTAAAGAAAAAAAAATAAGGATTTGAGGCGTTTTTTCATATTTTTAGGCAAACAATTTGTATGCAAATAATATTCTGAACCAAAACAACGACTCATTGCCTTTTTGACTCTCTTTTGGTTAGAATAAGAAAAATATTGGACCCAATCATCGCCTCTTTGATTCACTTTAGTCACTGATTTTTGTTGAGTTAGTTCTCACATAAATGAATAGAAATATTATATTAATAGTAATAATAATAATAATAATAATAATAATAATAATAACGATAATAATGATCGCAATGACAATAACAATAACAGCCATTGACTCAGAGAAAGATGAATGAAATGGCAGTCAGAATGTGAGGCATAACAAACATTCATAATATTGGAGTAAAGAGAGTCTGAGATAATAAAAGAGCTCAGCATTCATTTGGATAACATTTAAAGTGTTCTTAGTCTTAGTATTTCTTTTGATTTGCAAATAAACTTATTTCGCACGCATTCAATGAGAATATATTAGTTCCCATTCGTTACAATTCGTTACAATTCGTTGTTCGGACGGCACACAAATTACTGATGTATAACCGATTGACAAAACCTTTCCATTGGTTTATATTTATAGTATATATTCTTAATATTGTTTTTATTGGCTCTAATCGACAAAATGTTTAAATAAATAGTTTAATCAAATGAACCGAAAAACAAAATAATTTAATGTTCTTGTACAATTTCGCACAGAAGTTTAATCGTGAGTAACGTTAACTTGCTTCATTTTCATAAAGTTTAGTTATTAAGAGTTGGAAAATATATTGAGCCAATCCTTTACAACCATTTCACAAATGTTTCTAATATTATAAATGATGTGAAAATGTGTCTTTAATTGACCATGGTTGTGCTTTTAAATTTAATTATAAGAACGACAAGCAATCGGTCATTCCATCCCTTTTTAGTAATTTGATTCCTCTCTTCTTCTGTTGAGAGAAATACATTTGATTTCACAAAAGACAATGAAATTAAGTTTAAATTTATAGCAATTGTTTGAGTAGTCGTCAGATAATAAATGATTACTTCTAAGTAATTAACTTCTCATATAATTAAAAATACCTGTATTTCCAAAAAACACTACCTGTGAGAGAGTAAGTGACACAACCATATCAGCCTCAACTTGGGCCCACTCCTAATATAATCGGGGCCTAATGACCCTTAACGAGATAATGAAGGACGTCAACAACACAAAGAAGCCTAAAAGACATAGAAAGCACCCAACACAACAACAAATCTCTCTCTCTCTCTCTCTCTCTCTCTCCTCACTCACTCTCATTATAATTATTGTCGTTATATTTCAGGTTTTTGTTATGTTTATATGATTGTGACGAAATAAAACTATTGTTGGTCTGATAGGTTTGACTCGAGTTAATACCAGTGCCACACATTTGTGAACATCTATTGAGTGCAGATATTTTATTATCGAAACATATTTTTGAGAAGCAATTCGTCAACCATATGGACAATAGACTAAATCGAGTGAACAATACGTTTGTCAGAACTATATAACTATTATCTCATTTTTCTTTTGATTTTTTTGAAGACAGAATTCAGTGAAAATAATAACTGAAAAGAAATAAAAGCAAAAAAAAAGATATGATTCGCTTAAGTGATTCGAAAACTCATCGATTTATAAAGTTATAGCACTTAAACACAAAATAACATAACATTTAAACAACAATTCATATAATATTATAATAACTTTATTGCCATTAAAGAGAGACCACAGAAAGAGTGTAATAAAAAATGTAATCTTTTTAAGAGAAAAGAAAAAAATAATTGTTATTAACTGAAACGTCAAGAATTCACATAAGAGTTACACAAAAAATGTTTTTTATGAAATAATCCACAAATGATTGATAAGGAAGTCGTCTAAATGGCTATAATGAAAGAAAATTGTGAATATCTGTATATCATTCTCTTAATGACTCCAAAAATATAAATAAATTCAAAGAGAAAAACATTGTTTTGTATAGTGATTGACATCCGGGCAGAGGAGCTGAGCAACTAAGGAACAGGTGAACCCAAAGCCCCACAAGAATTGTTTAAACAAAGAACAAAAATTATTCCAAAACACAAATGAAAAAAATGTGCAAAAATAGGAGCGCCGACACTAAATGTCTGCACCGAAACTCTCGATTGTATTGCTATCGATATAATAAACTTCATTACAGAGTGTATGCCTCAAAGCAATGTCAGGAATACAATACACCCATTAATACTATTTCAAGTTCTGAAGAAAAGGCAAAAAAATTGTAAAACAATGAAAATATATTATTGAGAGAAGAGTTGCGGCAAACGATACGATACGAAATACAATATAATTCTTTCCAATATAACGATCGACTTTTTAGAAGAGACTCTTAACGCAATCAAAATATTAAAACAAATGATGGACTGCTTTCTATGTTGTCTTTAATTTACTTTTGCTGTCGTCTCTTCTCTTAGCTCTCAGTACTGTTTGTCTGTTCTGTTCTCTGTTTTCTCTTCATTTTTTTCATCCGTAACGTAACGTATACTCATATATTGCAAACATAGAATTCTTTATATACAAGAATATATATATACGTATATTTTGTTATATATACGGGTTTATCAAATAAGGGCTTCACTACACAAATGTCTATACATTCTTATGTGAGTCTATGAAACCAATACTACATTATTCTATTGCAATCTTATATTTATTTCATATAATGCTATCTCTATATCGTCTCCTACTCTTTCTCTATCTTTCTTCCACTTTTCATGTCTTCCCACTATTGCTCCCACTCTTTACCATTCACTTTCCCTATCATTTTAACTGAATTTCCATTTCATCCTTTGCAAAGGATCTCTCTCTCTCTCTCTCTCTCTCTCTCTCTCTCTCTCTCTCTCTCTCTCTCTCTCTCTCTCAC